>RWJK01001591.1:77463-105565 GCA_004335835.1 Scenedesmus sp. ARA3 | reverse complement strand
CAAGCTACCAACTGTAACGAGGGAAAACTGGATGTCATAGGAGGGATCGGACCCCGTTACAACAACAAACCACCTGGCAGTGGGACCGAGGCCGTCTCGGGGTCTCGGGGGACCACTGTATACGGCACAGGGCGTAGAAGGGCACGAGGTGGGCTGTCCACAAAGTGCTGGGCCCTGCTGTAGAGGCTAGTGCATTGCATGGCTGCTAGGGCAAACGACATACAAAACTGTCCGAATGGCTAAAGCAGTCAGCCGACGCCCGCACTCCCACAACTATTGCAACTCAGGATTTTTTATCCGTATCTGAATGAACTTACCTCGTTGCCAGAGCAATATGGTAGGAGGCGGATGGCCAGAATGGTGGGCTGTTTCGCTGCAGCACCGGATACTGGTTGTTTTACCGTGGGTGTCGTCTACTGTGAACGTGCACTGATGGTGGAAACAGTCGAGAGGGGCGGACAGGCGAGGAAATAGTCGAGCGCAGCCAAGGATCAAGATGCTCTTGGATTGTCCTTGGACATGACTGTGCACTTTTCAGCAACACCCAAACAACTTGCTGGATCCCTACTGAATGTGTTCCAAGATAGCCAAAACCGTAGTCCGATGCTCTTTAGAGAGCTTTGCGGCGAGGCAGCCAAACTAGTGCACAGCCTCTTTAGAGAGAGACTTTTTTGGGTCTCCAATCTCTAAGGCTTGACACAGATGCTCAGCAGGGATGCCCACGTGCCTAAATGCTAGGTATCAAGATCACGGATGCCATTCTGACAATCACAGTATACCAGCAGCGGCAAGCGTGAGCCATAGCTGTGGCTAGCGCTGCAGCTGGTTGAACCTTTCGCAAACAGGGCGCACGAGCCCTTGCTTAAAAAGTCCTGCATGCAGCATACACTGCCTGCACGTGGCAATTGGGTTGACAGCAGTGCACTGCCACAGAACAACATGTGCACAAGTATGCAAGCCTGGCACTGGCTCACTTGTGCAGTCTGCTGGCGTCAGTGACACTGCTTCAAACAATTCGAGCACTAGTCCAAATAAGCAGCACTCGCGCCCATACACAACATCACACGAAAGATGCAAGCACCAGGCAATCATGCAGCAGTACTGCCAGAAAACGATGTACTTTGCAGGAACAGGCGCCACCCTTGCACCAAACCCCTCCCCACTACAGTCTCAACAGCAACCGGCACCAGCAGACCAAAGCCAGGTTATCCCATGCCTGGGTGCGTGTGCGTACCAGCGGGCGGCACACGGCTCGGAGCGATGTAGCAGCACACATTGCTGTGCTTGGCCCTGCAGATGCAGTCAGCAAGCAGCACTGCCTGCAGCGTAGGTCGTACTCTGCTGGTGCTGCCAGCAACAGCAGCAGTAGCTACTGCAGCTGCTGCTGCTATGGCTTCAAACAAGTTCACCACCCAAAACAAGTGCGGCTTTGAGCACAAAGTGGAGCGCCTAACAGCACACACAATCCGCTACGGGTGTTGGAAAAGAGACATCGTCACACTTACAGCACACATAACACATATGCAGCACAGCCGTACTGCCTCCAATCCACAGCGGCACCATCAGTTGCCCTTCCCATAACACGGGACACAAGCAGCTGGTTCAGAGAAAGTAGTGGCAGCATCTGAAGATGCTTGCAGCAGCTAGTGGCAGCAAGATGCTACAGCAGCTTCCTGTAACAGTGGCCTGAGCCATGTTGCGCGCTAGTCGCCTTCAGCATCCATAACCTGATGCTGCAAGCAGCAGCAACAGCAGCCGTACTGCTGCCGTAATGTCCCTGGTTGTAGTTCAATCCCCAAATATGCCGCATGCCAATATTGGGGGCTGATTCATGTGTTGACGCCCTGTTCTGCAACCTGCCACTTCCTGTAAGCAACGTCAGGAGGCAAGCTGCTGCGCACGTGTTGAAGTGTTCGCCACACAAACAGAAGCACGCTATAACTAACGCCGTCAGGCAAGCACATGCGAGCTACACAACACCGCAAGCAGCCAAATGCCTGCCTGCCTGCTCACACGACAACTGTAAACAAACCCCAGCTGCTACCAGCACCTGTGCACCACGCTGCTTTTGCAGTTGCACGCAAGTTAATGCCCCATGCAATCATGGTGCCACAACCACACCAACAAGCTGCCAAGATTGACTGAAACCCAAAACAGCTAAGCACATGTACACGCCATGCGCAGCCTTACTCAGCGCCCTGCTGACTGCACAAACACACAGCTGCCGCCCACGCAAGCTCATTCCATGCGTGTGATGCAATGCATTAGAAGCAGCCCTGCCAAAGCTTGCACAGGGCAGCACCGAGGACCTTGCACACACTTCCGCATGCGCACACACCCGGCTCGCACACCTTGTGCTGCTGTACGCTCACTATGCGGCGTACAGCATATGTTTTCATTGAGAATAGGACGCAGTTGCTGCAGCGGCAACAGCGGCACATCATGCGAGCTGGCTCAGTGACTAGCTGTGCCTCCGCCATGCGAGACACAAAATGCTGGATCAGGCATGCACACTGCAACGCCTTACCCAGAAAGGGAAACCTTCCAATCATGCTAACACAGCTGCGCCTAATCATCGCCACAAAAGCTGCCTGCTCGTATTGTTTAAACGTGCCAGGCCAGCATTGCCACGCCAACTGCAACACACACCAACCTCAAAGCAACTCGTGGCGCACGTCACTTCCACCGCCTGAACAGCCGCCAGTTCATGCCAATCTATCCCATTGCGCTATCCTAACTGCACCCATGGCACACACCCACTCACACCACTATAGTGGTGGTAGCTACCACCAGCGCCTGCCCACTTCACATGCCTGCCGCTGCTGCCGCTGCTGCTGCTGCTGCTGCTGCTGCTGCTGCTGCAGGCCGCTGCCGCAGCCCTGCTGCAACACACACCAACCCAAAAGCACTGGTGCACTTCACATGCCTGTCGCTGCTGCTGCTGCTGCTGCTGCTGCAGGCCGCTGCCGCAGCCCTGCTGCACTCACGCCAGCAGCCGCCCCGCTGCCCGCCCCCTGCTGCAGCTGCTGCTGCTGCTGCTGCTGACCTGGCGCAGCCGTCGTCAGCAGCGCCGCGCTGCGCGCCTGCAGCCCCGACATCCGCAGCAGCAGCCACAGCATTCCAGGCCTCACCACGCGCTGCATTGCCTGCTGCATTACTGCCAGCAGCCAGAAGCGCATGAAGACTTCCAAGCTCACGACAGTTAACAAAAACAGCACCCCATCTGCCTTCAGCTGGCCCTGCTGTGCTGCAAGGTAGCGGGAGGCCAGCTGGACCAGACTCCAAGCGCATGGCACCATTGTGACGGTGAGGAAGCATGCTGCTGTGGTGATGCTGTACAGCGCGTTGCGCAGGCTGTTCATGTGAGACTCGCTGACGGCTGGCCGCAGGCAGTACAGGAAGCGGACTGCAGGCAGTACAAGTGGCGGCAGGGCAGGCAGTACAAACCAACCACGTTGGTGCAGGCAGTACCAAGTTGGGGCATGCAGCCAGTACAGGAAGCGGACTGCAGGCAGCACAATTTGCAGCAGGCCAGGCAGTACAAGTCAACGCTGGCAACGCAGTACAAGTCAACGCTGGCTGGCAGTACAAGTCAACGCTGGCTGGCAGTACAAGTCAACGCTGGCTGAGAGATGTGCTGGACATGCAAGGGAGCCGCACACAGTTACTGTATGGCAAAATCGCACGGCCCCGGTCAGTTACACAGCAACTCACGCGGCGCAACTCACGCATGACATGCAGCAGCTGCTGCGCACACCAAGGCACATGAAACACACATGATGCGATGCTGCCAGCTGACCACCCAGCAGCAGGCCTCACCTCTAAAGTGCACCTCTTTGATGAACAGCAGCAGCAGCGGCAGCAGCAGGCCGTACACCAGCGCCACGAATGCGTACATGCACCACACGCGGTCCGCGTCTGTCAGGGAGGGCGCCGGCCAGCGCTGCAGCAGCCGGCCACTCGGCATCTCAAAAAACCTGCAGCGACAGCAGCAGTGACAGCAGGCAGCAGTAGAGAGTTACAGGTGGCCAGGGTTTGTAGCAAGCAGTGACGATGAACCCGCATGTTTGTGTGGGCAGTGCGCCCCACATGCAGCCCCACCAGGCACACATGTGCAAGAAAACCGGGCAACCCGCACACATTGACATCAGTAACATGAAGCCACCCTGCTGCTGTCTGCTAGCTGCACTTGACCCCAGCAAGTGGCTGTAATCGGCATATTTCTGTGGCTGGCGACATGACCATCCAGGCTGCGGGTGACCGTCAGTTTGAAGACCTTTGGCAACAGCTGCAGGGATGCTTCACATGTAACACAGCTGCTGTTTGCTGCTACCTATTGGCTCAAGGAATTGCATGCTGGTGCCCCAGCACACCATCACAGACACGTTTGTATGCAGCTGCTGCAGCCAGGACCAGCAGTGCGCCAAGCCCGGCTCGTGCAGCTCATCACACTCTGTTTGTCACACACTCGTAACAACATGTTACACACACTCACTTTGAAAAGCGCGACAGCTGCTTGTACGCGTGCGCCAGCTGCTCCTGTGAAATATCAAGGTGTGACAGCCGGTCCTGCAAGGCTGAGCTCCTCCAAGTCGCCACCAGTGAAGACAGCCCCAGCAGCAGCAGGTGCAGCGACAGCGGCAGCGGATAAAACAGCGCTAGCCACACATTGCCGCCCGCAGGGGACATCAGAAACAGCCGCAGCGATAAGTTGCGCCGGAAGAGCCGCGGCGGATACGGCTCCCGCAGGTACAGCAGCCACACTGCGAGGCGGTACATGCGTGTACAACCGATGATGAGCCCTCTGTGGCGCGCGTATGCTGCTGGCGCTGTCAGCAGCAGCGCAAGCAGCGCCAGGGATTGGCTGCCTGACAGCAGGTAGAGTGCTGCTGTGGGCGGGCCGCTGGCGACTGGCATTGCGTATTGTTTGACCAGTGCTACCAGCACTGCGAATACATTGATGATGATGAGGCACACGTCTGCTGTCTGCTGCATCTTGTACATGTAGTGCTGGTAGGCTGCCTCGATGCGGGCATCCTGGAACTCCAGCAGGCAGCTGATGTGGAAGGGGGCGGGCTGAGTTGCTGCCGGCCGGTGCAGCACGGGCGCGTTGCTGGGCCCTGCGCCATCCCGGCCCTGCTGCATGTGGAGGGCTGCTGCTGCTGTGCAGTAGCTGGTTAGCGCTGCTGGTGCGGCAGCCAGGCTGCACGCCGCATGCCGCGAGTTGTCGAGCTGCTTATTCTGCTATGATCGCTCGTCTGTCACCCGCGATCAGCACAACGCGACAGCGAATGCGCACGAGAGAACCGTCGTTTGTGCAGCAGATGTTCAGCCGTAAATGCAAAAGAAAAATGCAGATGCTGCCAAAAGCAATTCAGATCTGGACACGAAAGAGCTGGGACCGCTGTGGCCCGGGCATCAGCTGTATGCTGTCAATGTGAACGCAAGCAGCTCAGGAGGCTAGGCGACATGTAGTGTTGTAAGCGGGCATCACATGAAATGTCGAGGATGGTCAAGACACAAGGTGGAGTGGCATGTCATCGGCCAAATGTTGAGCTACTGGCGGTCGCCCGCTGCGCAGGTCACAGCGCTCCAGCTTGAGCTATTCAACGCACAAGCTAAACTTAACGCATTACATTCTTGCTGATTACGGCTCCCGTACGTCTCCAAGCCCGTGTAGCCGGCTTGCTCATTGTCCTTGGTTTGGAAGTCACCCTGATACTTGGTGCCAAGGATTATTCTGATGCAGCTGCGTTGTCGTGCAAAGTCGAGGCTTCCGGTTCTTCTGGTTCTATTGAATTGTGCTATCGTGTCTAGATTTGCTGGAGGGTGTAACCACACTGGAGCACCAGCTGTTCACAGTAACCCCTACTAATGGTTCGACTGATACATCTCAAGTCAAGCGCAGATGCTGTTGTTGTGCTATGCATCCATCCGTACAATCTCCCTGCAGCCCCACGACGCAATGTAGCCTACCATTGCTGAGTTTCACAACACAGAATTCGTGCTATGATCAGTTGTGCCAGCACCATCGCACCAGGCGTTATACAAAGCAAGCAATGCGCTTATGAAGCGTCAACAAACCATCACTGACATGTACACGGTGCTGCAGTAGCCGCGCCTGCACAGCCTCTGAGCTGTCACTGGCCTGCTGCAGTACAGCACCCAGCACACCCCTGCACATGTGCACCTTCAGAACCCTAGCTGACCAGAACTGGCACCATCCGAGCCAATTGCGCATGAACGCTGCACAACAACTTCTTATCTTTGTTTGATCCACTGCTTGGCTGGGCAGCAAGAAAGGGGAAGCAGCAGCAGACATGCTTGTGCACAGGCAGACGTGCCGCCCACTGGGCCGGCCTCTTGCTCGCAATTCTCGTTGCACTCGTTTAAGCGTACAATGCAACGTCATCAGGCCCCACAGCACTCGCCTTGACCAAGCTGCTGCAGCGGGATTGGCTGGCATGGCCTCCGTGCTGTTGGTAGGCTGAATAAAGTGCTCTTGTCAAACAATGATGTTTCGATCAATTGCGCCGACACCGCAATTGTGTACCTGCAGGCACTGCAGCCGGCAGTGGCCAGCTCATATGTCGAGTCCCAAAACGCAGCTGCGGCAATGGAGGAGATAATTGCTTCACGGACAGGCAATGGGAGGGCCCTGCCGATGCTGACACGGTCTCCTGCAATGCTGGTGAGCTTGCTGACTGGTGCAGCAGTGCTGCTGCTGCTGGTGCCACTCTTGCTGTTACTGCCTTGTTGACAATCTGTGAATTGGTAGCGAGTGAACCTGCAGCTGCTTTAGATGTTTTATGATCACATACCACAGTTGGCCCATAGTCGGTGCTTTGAAGACGCCAGCCGGGGCCTGACAAGTGCTGAGTCCAAGCAGATGGTCAGGCTGGCATGCAAGATGCAGCTGCCAGGCGTAGATGGCAGCACAAGCCAGCTTACATGAGCGCCTCTGAGGCCTGAGACCCACACGCAGGAGCACTTTATCATCATCGACTTGCAATTGGCTCTGGTGCTGAAGTCTGGCCACCTACATCCACAGCAGACTGCAAGGATATCAAGGGTATGCTCTTCAACTGCTGCTGCTGCTGCTGCACAGGAGTATGAGGCCCTGCAGTCAAAGCCGGTTGCGCAGCTGTCTTTTGAGGACAAGCAGCGCCTGGGCGACCTGCAGAAGCAGCTGGATGCAGCGCAGCAGGAGCTGCAGCGGGCACAGGCGCAGGCGCAGGCAGCGCAGGCAGAGGCAAAGGAAGCAGCACGCCGCGCTGAGCTGGTCGCTGCATCCAGGGTGAGGGTAGTTTACAGGCTGTGCTCGCCCACGACCAGTCAAGCAATGGCAGCAATTCTGCGGCGGATTGGCAAGCTAGCCAATGCTTGCTGTTGGGCTTGGGTAACAGCGCTGCCTGACAGTGCACTGCTGCAGTTGGTGACCGCCTTTCGACGATATACATGCTTTGTGTTCGTACATTGATTGCGGTGAATACGCTCGTCTGCAGACTTGGGCTGTATGTCATGCTGTATAGCAGCTGTGACAGTCAGCAAGCTCGTCCATGCTGCCCACACAACAGTGCCCCAAGCAACTGACCATGCACCAACCTGCCGCCACCTTCTGCAGTGGCTGCCCTGCTGACACTACTGCTCCTGCTGCTGCTGCTGCTGGTGTTGCTGCTGGTCAAACCTGTGGTCAAACCTGTGGTCAAACATTGGTCAAATTTGTGCAGCCGGCGCCGTCTGTTGCCGTGGATGCTGCTGACCTGGAGGCTAGCAGCTTCATCAACCCTGGTGCTGCCATTGGGCTGCTGCTGGGAGCCGGAGCAGCAGGCATTGCGCTGATGCAGAAGAAGGAGACCGAGGTGCGGCAGCAAAGGCCCCAGCAGATAGCTGCAGATAGCTACAGGAGTGCCCTGCTACAAGCAGTCAAGATTACCAGCACATATAGATTCAGCCAGGTTCAGCAGGCATTGTGCTGATGCCGAAGAAGGAGACTGAGGTGGGGCAGCAAAGGCCCCGGCAGATAGCTGCAGATAGGTACAGCAGTGTCCTGCTACAAGCAGCGAGATTACCAGCACGTATGCATTCAGTCAGGTCCGGCAGGCGTGGTGCTGATGCAGAAAAAAGAGAATGAGGTGCGATAGCACTTCCCTGCAGATAGCTTCAGACAGCCGCAGCAACTACACTTGGATGATTCTCAACCCAGCAGACAGCCTCCATAGTTACAGTCTCTGGGCGAAGTTCAATACAGTTGATTGTTTTCCGACGCGCATCTGGATGCTTCAAACCTGGCTGGGCCGCTGCCATGCTGTCTGACAGCTGCTAGAGCTGACCAGCAGCAGGCAGCCTCCTGAGGCATTGAGCGCAAGCAGCATTCACCAGCAATTGTATAAGCTTGCTTCTGTTTAGCTGGTGCAGCTGCGATCCGTGCGGCTTGTGCTTTGTCTCTGAAGCGCCCGTGTGTGCTGAGTCGTGCTCGTGTGTGTGTGTGCTTCCTGCAGGCTGCGCTGGATGACAAGCTGGCTGCTGAGCGCTCAGCAGTAGAGGCACTGAAGGCGCAGGTGCGCGCTGCCGCAGCTGCTGTTGACAGAGATATCACAGTCAGTTGCATGCAAGCAGGCGATTGATCCATCCTAGACAGTTACAGTTGTAGCAAGTCGCGTTTGCGACGCTCTGGGGCTGTGCTGTGCCATGCGGAGCCCACATGTCTCAAAGGCCACAATATGCACAACAGCAGCTGTAGTGCGCTCATGGACAGTCAGCCAGCAGCAGCACATGGCCCCGACTAACATTTACTTGCCAGAGTGTGCGTATGAGGGCCTGCGCTGCAGAGCAGCTGCATCAACGGCTGTCATCACATAATCAGGCACTCAAAAAGATGAACTTGTTGCTGCTGCTGCTGCTGCTGCTGCTGCTGCTGCTGCTGCTGCTGCTGCTGTCGCTGCTGTAGGCGTCCGCTGCGCGTGCAGCGCTGGAGGCTGAGCAGGCGCTGGTGGGGCAGCTCAAGGAGGAGGCGTCCATCAGCGCAGCAGCATCGGCGCAGCTGATGAGCATCGAGCAGCAGGTGGGATGCACCACGGCAGGGAGCGTTGGCCCATAGCCTTGGAAACTGCCAGTGGAATTGGCTGTGTGCGATGCGGGGAAGCACAGCTCCTGCAGCATGCAGCGCGGCATGACAGCGTCACAGTAGGTTCGTCCTGCAAGCATCACTGATCAGCTCGGTATGTTGCACAATCGCCTGCTTGCCTGCCAGAAGATCCTTGACACCAGGCATGTGGCAGCCCGGCAGCCAAGCGCACTGCGCTTGTGTCTGTGTCACTGTGCCAGACGCAACACATGGGTGTTGTGCCACGCTGCATGCAACGCGTCAGCATGCAACCACCTGCATGTAACCATCATCTGCATCCAATGCCGCTGCTTGCAGGAGCGCGAGGCTGCGCAGCGTGCTGCTGAGCTGGCCACGCGTGCGCTGGCTGCTGAGAAGCGGCTTGTTGAGGCGATGAAGGACGAGGCGGCTGCATCAGCGGAGCTGCTGGAGGCGGAGCGCGCAGCAAAGTTTGCTGCGCAGGTGCGTGGGTGGAGTACAGCGGAATGTATGTATGTGTGTCTGCTTGTGCTGTGCGCTTGAGCGGGCACGTCGTGGCACAAGGTGTGCAGAGTGCTTGTGACATGATGTAGTGGATTTGCATTGTCATTCATGGTTTGTTGCCTCAGGATTGGCACACATACAGCGGCTCGTCGAGGCGCTGAATGCGGCTGCATCAGCTGAGCTGCTGGAGGCGGAGCGCGCAGCAAAGTTTGCCGCACAGGTGCGTGGGTGTGATGTATGTGTATTTGTGTTGCTTGTGTTCGGCGCTTGAGCGTGTGCGTTGTGGCAGAAGCTGTGCAGAGTGCTTGTGGAAGGAGTTAGTGGATTTGCGTGCGTGCGGTGTATTGTTTGTACTGCCTGTGCTGTTAACTTGGAGCGAGCACGTCTCAGCAGAAGCCATGGGGAGTGTGTGTTCAAGGAACTGCAGGTATTTGTATTGTCTGCTGCCTCAGAACTGCAACATTGTCTAAGATAGCAAGCAGCTGAGAGGTGAAGCATGTACGTGCATCTCTGCTGCCGTGCACGCGGAGGCTGGTGAGGTGCGCCGCATGCTGGAGGAGGCACTGTCGGGCTGTGACATTCAAGTGTAAATGTGTTTCAACAGACCAATTGCCTCTCATGCTGCTGTGCAGGCGGAGGCTGGCGAGGTGCGCCGCATGTTGGAGGAGGAGGCGTCAGCCCTGTTTTGCTGCAGCCGGCAACTGACAAATGACTGTGCGTGTCTGTCACAGAGAACAATTGCCTCTTCTGCTGCTGCAGGCGGAGGCTGGCGAGGTGCGCCGCATGCTGGAGGAGGCGTCAGCACTGGTTAGCTAGTCCAAAACTGACTCGCGAGTGTCCATGCGTAGTGACAGAGAGATGCGATTGTTTCTGCTGCTGCAGGCGGAGGCTGGTGAGGTGCGCCGCATGCTGGAGGAGGCGTCAGCACTGTCAGGGTTTGACAATCAAGTGTACATGTGTTTCAACAGACCAATTGCCTCTCATGCTGCTGCTGCAGGCGGAGGCTGGCGAGGTGCGCCGCATGCTGGAGGAGGCGTCAGCCCTGTCGGGCTTTGACAATCAAGTGCACATGTGTTTCAACAGACCAATTGCCTCTCATGCTGCTGCTGCAGGCGGAGGCTGGCGAGGTGCGCCGCATGCTGGAGGAGGCCTCAGCACGGTTCAGCTGCAGTTGGGATTGTATTGTACATGTGTTTTAGCATACCAATTGCCTCTTCTGCTGCTGCAGGCGGAGGCTGGCGAGGTGCGCCGCATGCTGGAGGAGGCGTCAGCGCAGGTGGCGCAGCAGGCGGCTGCCCTGAGCAGCATGGGCGAGGAGACGGACGCAAAGGCGGCAGAGCTTGCTGCAGCACAGGTGCGCGGGGCTAGCAGCAGTTCTTGGTGATATGTGTAGCGTGGCATGCCAGAAATGGTTGGGTTTGGGTAGCATGGGCGGGGAGACGGATGCAAAGGCGGCAGAGCTTGCTGCAGCACAGGTGCAGGGCGCTAGCAGCAGTGGTTGAGCACAGCATGTAGCAGGCAGCATATTGCGTCTAGTATAGAGCATGGGGGAGGAGACAGATGGGGAGGCGGCAGAGCTGGCTGCAGCACAGGTGCGGGGGCGCTAGCAGCAGTGGTTCAGCATAGATCAGCATGGCTTACAGCATGCCAGACCTGGGTGGTTCTGTGGCAGCATGTAGTGAGTGCCTCAGTGGTCACTCAACAGAAGCTGCTCCTGCATGGTGTATACACTTCTGCATAGTGCTCTGTGTCTACAGTTTGCAGCACCTTGCTGTGCCATGCCTGCTGCTGAAGCACCAACCATTGAGAATTAACTTTTTTCAACAAAGTGCAGCCAGGGGATGCCGGCGCACACACATACTTACACTGCTCGCCCTGCCTGCTGCTTCTGCTGCTGCAGGCGCAGCTCTCCAATGCGCTGGCCAGCCTTGACTCTGCTACTGCCAGCGTGGCTGAGCAGCAGGAGATCATCAACAACCTGCAGGTGGAGGGCACAGGTGCGCAACCCACCTGGTGCACATTTGCATCTGTAGATGCACATTTGCATCTCCCTGCAAGCTTGCATACAGCCTGTTTGGGCATGTTAGTTCGTACGCTTGAAAGTACAGCACACCAAGCGCTCGGCTTTGCCAGCTGGCAGTCGATGCAAAATGTTACATGCACCTGTAATGCGGCTCTGCCAATCAAGCACACAGCCCTGGTTCTTGGTCATATGTTAGTCAACCGTTAGTCAACCATTAGTCAACCGTCTCCTTGCATGCTCCTGTTGCGCCTGCAGGCATGAAGGACGCCATGACCAAGCTGAAGCAGCAGGCAGCTGAGCTCGCTGCGCGTGCAGCAGCAGAGGCTGAGGAGGCCAGCAAGTTCAGGGCACAGGCAGAGGCAGAGTACAACGACGTGGCTGCACAGCTGGAGCAGGAGCGGGCGCAGGTGCGGCCCTGCGCCACATACCTGACTGCGCGTCCTGCATGCTGCTGTTAGCTCTGTGTTGACTGTGGTGTGCTGTTGTCATTGCAGCGCCCAGCTCCAGATGCTGCTGGGTCCAAGTCCTGCTGCTGTGTATCAAGCTGCTCATCCTAAGCATCATGCCAACAGCACCGTGGTTGAACCATGAGAAAGGCAGCCGCATTGCTGCCTAGCTGCAACTGCTCAGCATTGACCGGCTGAGCTCCTGCTGCTGCTGCTGCAGGCGTCCAAGCTGCAGAGCCTGTACACTCAGGCACAGGCCGACCTGGAGGATGCCGAGGGCAAGGTTGTCAGCCTCAGCGCTGAGCTGGAGGCAGCGCAGGACACAGCAGAGAAGCTGCGCCGCGAGATGCGCAACCTGCAGGTGATTGATGATGCGGCATGTTTACATCAAAGTGTTTGAAGAAAGTTGTGTGGACATCGAGATGCATCAAATGCTCAGCTGTCAGCAGTTTTCAATTGCATAGAGGAAAGTGCCGGTTGCGCAGCACCCACACCATGCAACATGTTGCATCACATATCCTGCAGGCCCAGGTGGAGGCCACTGAGAAGTTGCTGAGCACAGAGCAGGCAGCCAACTCCGGGCTGCGTGCCCAGACCAGCGAGCTCACCAGTGAGCTTGGCAGTGTGAAGGAGGCGCTGGCTGACACTGCCGCGCAGCTGGAGGAGGAGCGCAGCAGCAGCAGCGAGCTGCGCAGCCAGCTGGAGGCCATCAAGAGCGAGTACATCACCGCAGGTGCGTGCAAATGGGGGCTTGAAACCTTTTCAGATGGATCTACAGGAGTTGTTGTTGATTGGAGGTCGCTACTTTGCTGGCTGGGCGCTGCACCTCATGCCGACTGTCTGCACACGGGATGACACGCATGGCAACATGACCATTGCTCAATTCATAGTACATAGTCAACAACACCGCTGCCCCTGCTGTACCACATTTTTTTGTCGTGTTCACCTCTGCTGCCGCCAGGCGACCTGCTTGAGGCGGAGCAGAACAGCAGCATGGCGCTGAAGCGCGCAGTGAGCGAGCTGGAGCGGCAGGTCGGCGACCTGGAGAGCAGCAACAGCAGCCTGGGCAAGCAGGTGAGCGCTTTGAGGCCTGCGGCATATATCGAACGTATGCTGCATCGCATGAGTGCATTCATGCCTTGACACAATGTTGAGAGCAGCAATAGCAGCTGAGCAAGCAGGTGAGGCCTGCGGCATACGCAGGGCGGTTGCACTGCATACATGTGGCACCTCTTACATCTATATCGCACGCATGCGCTGCGGTCTGCACTTCTGCCTGTATGTTCAGCATTTTCATGTCTGTGCATGTGTGACGGCTCAAACATGTGGTGGTGATGCAACACATCGGCCAGACCAAAACGTGAAGTCGTTTGATCTGCAAAGACGGTTCGGCATGCCGCTGACCCTGCACCAGCATCACCTGTCAATGCCGCAACCCGGGTGAACCACACTTCACTGCTTCCTTTTACGGGATGCAAACATTTCTACCGTGCTGCTGGGCTGGGCTCTGGCATATCTGACATATCTGGCATTGTGTTTGTTGTGCTCCTTGTGCCTCACTCTCAGGTCAATGAGCTGAAGGCCGACTACGCCCGCCAGCTGTCTGCCGCTGATGCACCAATGCCATGCTGCTGGGCTGCCCACTGGCATATCTGCCACTGTGTTGTGCTGACTGTGTCTCTGCAGGTCAATGAGCTAAAGGCCGACTACGCCCGCCAGCTGTCTGCTGCTGAGGCCCGCGTGGCTGACATTGAGGCTGCCCGCGCAGCAGCAGAGCAGCAGGCGCAGGCCCTGCAGCAGCAGCTGGAGAGCAGCCAGGCACTTGCCGAGCAGGTGGGCGTCTCAGTGCGTGTGAGCTAGGAGGGCAGACGCAGCAGCATGCGCTGCCCAATGATCAGCACACACAGTGCACTGCTTGTGCCTGTGCACATCTCAAGTGAGCGCAGTATGCCATCATGGCCCCTTGTCATCACGGCCCCTCTGCTCTGTGTCACTCCCTGCTTACTCGTGCTGTGTCTCTCCCTTCCTCCCGCAGAGCACCAGCAGCAGCGCGGCTGAGCTGGCGCGGCTGCAGGACAGCCAGAAGGACATGGTCAGCAAGCTGGCCAGCGCGGAGCGGGAGCTGGTGCAGCTGCGCACAGCCAGCCGCACCGCAGGTGAGGGTCTGGGGTCCCTAGGGTCTAGGGCCTAGGGGCTAGGGCCTGGGTTCTAGGGTCTAGGGCCTAGGGTGAAGAGCCTATGGTCTAGGGTCTTTGACAGCCTGCATCGTGCGAGCGCAGCACGCGTGTGTATATGGCCTGCAGGCGAGGTGCGAGGTGCGCGAGGATGTCGAGTAAAGCAGGAGGAGGGCATATTGATTGTTGCTGTTGGTGTTTGCTGCAGCGGTGTCAGTGGCAGTGCTGGGGACGCAGCTCTTCCTTTTTTTAAATGCCTTGCTGTTTGGGTGGGGAGTTCGCTGAGCGCTGCTCTGTGCTGCTGCGTGCTGCTGCAGAGTTTGAGCTGCTGGGGCAGCAGCAGGAGGTGGCCTCCAAGCTGGAGGCAGCGCAGCAGCAGCTGAACGACGCGCAGTCGCGCGCGGAGGCGGCAACGGCAGAGGGCAACAGCGCACGCGAGCAGCTGAGCCAGGTGCGTGCCACCTGCAGCGTGCACTGTATCACGCTATGTTGCAGCCTACTTGGTGGCGATCTTAGCACTGAACATCAGACTACTGCGCTGTACTACATAACAAATGGCACTGCTTGCAGGAGGCCAGCATCTAGCACCTGCAAGTTACTTCATATGTGCAAAGTTACCTGGCCGCCTATTGCTGCCATGTGCCCCCAAGCTGATGCCCTGCCTTGCGGTGTTGCTCTTTTGCATGTTGCAGATCGAGGCGCAGCTTGCGGCAGCGCGTGCTGACATGGACCAGGCCCGCAGCAGCGCTGAGTCAGCGCAGCAGGAGCTCTCCGAGGAGCGCCGCAGCAGGCTGGCAGCAGAGAAGCTCGTGGCCGAGCTGCGCACAAAGCTGGACAGTGTGAAGGCGCAAGCAGCATCCGGAGCATCCGGGACACCTGCTGCTGCGGCGGCGAGTGTGGCAAGTGCAGAGGCAGCGGGGGGTGATGAATCTGGCAATGGTGAGAGCTTCAAGGTGCCTGCGGGTGCAGGTGCTGCTGCGGGTGGGAAGAAGGGCGGTAAGCGGGGCGCCACACGCAGCGCAAGCCCTACCAGCAGCGGCAAGGGCTTTGGCAACAAGTAAAAGGCATGAAGGAAGGGACGGAGAGTGATTTAAAAGGTCGGCTGGTGAAGTGCAAGGGGAGCCGGCAGTGATGCGTAGCCTGGAATTACGTTGGAAGGGCTGTGCACGTGTGTGTCAGGGTGCTGCAGAGTAGATGGTGGAAGCTGGGGTTCAGCTTTTCGGCTGCGTGCACTTGCTTTGCAGCCGTGTCTCCGACCGCGTACTACATGCACTAGACTGGTGCTGGCGCAGTATGTCTGTGACTGGTATTGTGCGTGATTAGTGCGGAGCAGGGTGCTGAATGCATGGTGCAAGAGGCTGCTGCGTGATTACTGTTGCCAGTGCAGCAGCGTTGTGCATGCAGCGGCTAGCCAACTAGGTGTTCTGGTGAGACGCAGAGTGGGGTTGGAGCGGGCTGTTGCCGTCTGTGCTTTGATGTGGCCTGCACATCCCAGCTGTGCAATTCAACAGATGGCATGCACTGGCTGATCTGCAAATGTGTTGGCAGCCCGGCATGAGATGGTGATGAGCTTTGCAAGTTATAGTTTGCTCTCTTGCCTTACTGTTTGCATGACTGGTGGCAAACGACAACTGCCAGTCCACCTATAGATGGGAAACTGGCAGGCGCAGGATGTGTACGCAGGTTGCTTTATTTATGCATTGCGTCTGTTGATTGATTGACTCGCC
This sequence comes from Scenedesmus sp. ARA3, assembly GCA_004335835.1. NCBI lineage: Eukaryota > Viridiplantae > Chlorophyta > Chlorophyceae > Sphaeropleales > Scenedesmaceae > Scenedesmus > Scenedesmus sp. ARA3. The sequence goes on along the minus strand of RWJK01001591.1, from coordinate 89,606 downwards.
GTGCTGCACTGCATCTGGCACCTGGTACCTCTACGTCAGCTGCTGCCATTCGTCAGCGTAGCTCTAGAGATCTAGATCTGCTGTCTTTTTGTACACGCGCATGGTGCGTCGTGGTTGCAACAACGATCTTGACTGCCTTGTTGCCTCAATGCTTGCACTCAGATATGTTAGTTTCCACCTACTTCATTACAAAAGCATCCCGGCTCAGCTGTTGCCAATGTGGGCAAACCCTTTATTCAAATGAGGTGACACTGCCATCAGCCAGCGCAATTTCCGCAGGTCTCACTGTAAGTCAAACCAATCGCGACCGGTCAAGTCCCTGAATGCCTTCCTAGCAAGCATGTCAGGCACCGTCTTGATTGCGCTGGGCACCATGTTGCTCAGCTCGCACAGCACACCAAGAACTGAAACGTTGCCAGCCTCAGCCGCTGAGGCAGCTGCAGCGCCTGACGCTGCTCCAATAACTAGCTTGAAATTGTCACTACCCAATAGGCGGCGACGACGCCCACCGACTGCTGCACTGCTGATGCTGGTACTCTTACGACTGAGAGTGCTGTTGTTCGCTGTGGCATTGTGCTGGTCCTGCAAACACTCCGTACCAGTCAGGTTCTGTGCTGCCGCGGGCCAGTTGCTACGCTCTGGCAGCACTGTTGCACCCACAGCATTGACAAAGACATCCTTTGCTGCATCTTTCGGGTCCAGCCGCATATACACAGAAGCTTGATAGCCTCCGAGCGAGCCCAGGTAGTAAACATTGGACACACCTAATCCCCTAGCATTATCTGGATCCTTCAACACAACCAATCCCTGAGCAAACACCAGCGTCGTATTCACAGTGCTGCCATTGCCAGCCAAAACATTCAGCCGTGGCATGCCAGGAACGTCCGTTGAAAGAGTGAGGAACTCTTTTAGCAGCTCCTTGCCTAGCCCCAAATGGCCAGGGTCCACCAGCAGAGCCCTAAACCACTTTGCCATGTCCTGCGGGGTGCTGACAATGGCACCTGCCGCATTTGCAAGGGTCCAGTCGAACCCTGAGGTCCCTGGGTATTTTGCTGTCATGCCGGCAGACACATTGCCACTCTTAAGCTCCCCTGCCGCTGCAGTTGCATTGCTTGTACCGCCTTGCACATCGCCTCCCCAGTTGCGTTTGCTGCCAGCAGAGGCCTCAAGTTGTTTGATGCTTGCGCCTGCATTGTCTGCCAATGCAGCATCCTGACCGGGCTGCAGGTAGGTTATGTATGCAGGGTAGGGCAGCTGCTGCTTGCGGAGGCCAAGCACTCCAGTAGTGGGATCATACAGGGTGGATCTGAGGCCGTGCTTTTCAAAGATGTTGATGCGCAAGTAATCCGCCAGCGGCATGCCAGACACCTGCTTATGCGGTAGCAGTGGCGGCAGTGGCAGCACCAGCAGCAGCAGTTGGCAGCAGCAGTCAGCATGTGCTAGTGAGTAGGGCAGACGTCACAATACCAGCAGTATCAAAGATGGCTTCACTCTCTTGTCACAAGTAGCTAGTAGCTGCAGCAGTGGCGGTGGCTCACACCGCATCACCTGACTTTGCAGCATGCAAGCGCAAACCTTGACGTCAACCAGCACTTCTACTGCTGACTAGCATCTACACTTCACTCCACATGCCATGTGTAACACCATGCATGAGTTCTCACGATAGAGCTCTCAGGTCCATCCCAGGCTTGTCCTTGTCTTGCTCTGATACATGCACAGAAGAGCGCAGGCTGAAGCAGGCCTGCCTGCTTCTGATGCGTAGAACTTGTAACTCGTAACTTGCCAGCAGCAGCCTTTTCAATGGTGTTATATGACGACACTATGCTGGTCCTAGGCTGCAAAGAGCCAAGTTCAGTGCATAGCTGCGCACCCTCAAGCAATGCTGGACCAACTTAGATGCATAGCAGATCACCTTCTCAATGATGTGTCCCACAATGCTGTACCCCGGGTTGCTGTAGTGGTAGCTGGCGCCAGGCGCAAACTCCAGCGGCATGGCCAGCACGCCAGTCATCCTCAGGTAGTCAGCGATGCTGGCAGCGCCAAGCTGCGTGGTTTGATACTCAGTGAAGTTGAGGTGCATTGGGGAGGTGGGACTGTCCCTGCAGAAGTGACAAGCGGCAGCATTCAAGGCAGCCGTTGTCTCGGCTGCCATGCGACGGCAGGCGCAGCCGCAAGAAGTAAACGGTACTCAACCAGGCATCTTGCTAAGAGCCTGCTGTCTCAAAGCATCATGTCGTGCAGTACAGCACACAAGCAGCCACACGCCACATACGCCACGGCAGCTGCAGCGCTGAGCTGCTGGGTGGCAGCCCGCTTGCTCACATGCAGTACTGCTGCTGCCAGGCGTCGTCCTTGTAGGCGCAGTTGTCGATGCCCATCACTCCCCCAGACATCCTCAGCAGGTGCTGGATTTGAGGTTGCTGGCAAGGGCCTGCGGCAATGGTCAACCAAGTAAAGTTCATGCACCATGATGAAATGAGCTGCTCACCGGACCAACGAAATTCCGAAGTTCACCGACACATCCATTATGGTGCACCACCGCCGCTGGGGGGCTGGGAGCAGACGCAGCATGTGTTGCTCTAACATGCATTAAACCCAACCTTGTCACCCTGGAAAGTGCCGCTGCAGACCTCTGTATGTGTGCGGCACTGCGCGCTGCCGATCCTCCAGCCCTGACCTGGACTCACTCAGCAACAAGCTTCAGCTGCTGTAAGGTACTCTGTTGTGCCAGCCAGGCGGTGCTCTGCTCACCTGTCTTGGGCTGCCCATGCAGCCTGGGGCACCAGGGGCCGTCCAGCCCCAGCTCGCTGGCAGCCATGTACTTGGCTGCTGGCTCATACACGCTCAGCTTGCCGGCACGCTGCAGCTGCCAGGCTGCCACAGCAGTGAAGAGCTTGGTGTTGCTGCCAATCGGGTACCTGTGAGAAACAAACAACCGGCAGCTTTTGACTAATACCTGTGAGTAAAGTACCTGGGGTGAGTACCTAAACTAGTGTCTGTGACACAAAGCAACCGGCAGCAGCGAGGGGGAAGAGAGTCAGAGGCGCCATCAGCAGTACGTCTGAGTCAGGAGGTGGCAAACAGCAGCCTGGTGCGCTGACTCAAAGCACAGTGTGCTGCACAGCGAGAGGCAGCTTTATCAAGGCAGGGCTGCCAAAGTCCGTTGACTTTCGTAAAGATCGAAATTAAACATAACGAGTCAGAATAATTGTGGCTTGGATGCCTGTAGCTCTGCTTGCCTGTGGTCATTGCGCATTGGGACGCCCAGCTCGTAGCTTGCCAAGCCAAAGCCGCGGCTGAAGACAGTGGAGTTGCCTGGGGTCAGCAGCAGGCAACAGGTAGATGTGAGGATGAAGAGTCGCTTTGCAATGTACTGGCAAGTTGCTGTTGCCAGCAACTGCTGCTGCTGCTGCTGCCACTGCTGCTGCTGCTGCTGCTAGCATTTGCCAGGCATGCCGACACAGCTGACACCTTCGTGCAAACCTGATGGCATGTAGCAGCACAGACACAAGGAGAGTCGCTTCCCAATTAACTGACAACTTGAACAAGCAATGGCTGCTGAATGATACACTGCGCCTGTGCCCTTCCTAAGCCGTATATTGACCATATGCACAGGCCAATGTACAGCTGAGCCTGACACATGGGTCACATGTTTGTCACGCTTTGACCTGTCATACCTTGTTCCACATGCAGCATTCCCGCAAACAGACGCTGCTGAGCAAGCTGCTGTGCATACTGCTCCACTTCACGCAAGCCCTGGCTCGCTGTGAGCTGTCCAACAAGCAGCAGCTGCAGCTGCACAGCCAGCAGCACAGTCAGGACAGCCATCCTGCAGCTAGGTCGGGGGAGCTACTACGACAAACATACAGCAATAGGCAATTGTTGATGGCTGCAGTGCGACGATGTGTGCTTTGAGGCCGATGGCTTTCGGCGATGGCGGGTGATGCAGGATTGTGCGGATCGGGTGACAAAGACGAACCAGTTCATACGCGAATATAAAACCTAAAAAGAATGTATTAGCATGGCGAGGCTGTGGAGGTTCACGGGAGTCGTGGATTCTGGCTGCAGAGTGACCAAGCAGAAGTGTGACTTTGGGCACTCAGAACAGATCTGCCGGGCATGGTACCGGGTCCCGTTGCAGCCTTCGTGCCACCTTCTAAGCCAATATTTTGTCACCTTCATCGTGTCACCAACAAGCCTGCGGCCTGCTTGAAGCATGACCATCAGCATCGTCCAGGCACAACCTGGCCAGGTGCACCCAACGTGGGCCATATGGCTTCTCTTCTGGTTCAGCTGCAGTGAACTCCACCTACAATGCCGACACTGCCAGAGGACGTCTCAATACTGACGAACTATTGTTTATCTATGTGCTATGGGGCGTTTTCGGCTTTTCAGCCTGCAGGGTGAATGTGTCAAGTCAGGAACCAGGCCGTTCCGTCCGGCTGCTTGAGCCAGCAAGCTGAAACACTGGCTGGCATGCATGCACAAGCCCAGTGCACAGATTTTAGCAATACCAGCAAAAAACATGCTGAGTTATGAGGCGTTTATCGGGTTAGCGTGATGAATCTGGCGGGATACAGTCTGGCTTGATTATGACAACCACAACCACAGCAGTTGAGGGTTCTGACCTTAGGGGGCGGTTCAGTTGAAGCTGAGACACCCAGTTCGTTTGTACGGGGGGTAAGCGACCAGCGAGGGCGGGCCTGGCTGTGCTTCAGGGGGGGTAAGCGGAAAGCAAACTGGTCACTGCCAGTCAACACACTGAACAGTACAGTGGGAGCCTCACAGGGGAGGGGGGTGAAGCGGCAAGCGACTTTTTAAGGCAACACCTGTTGCCTAGCTGACCCCCGGTAAGCGATTGCTACCCCTCCACAGACGAACTGGGTGTCTCAGCTTCAACTAAACCGCCCCCTTCACCCATCACCAACAATGGATGACAGCACCTGTCCGTGCCTACAGGCGGCGAAGCTCTCGTGTCTGGTTTATTTCAGCGACCTGTGCATCGAGTGCCCTCTGCTAATCACCATTGGTTGGCCCACGCTTACACACAGTGTACCCGCACTGTTCGAAAAGCGTGAAGCACCTTCGTCCTCACACGGAACAATCACAACCAAGATCAACCACAATGCGCTGTGCCCTGCCTCAAAACGCTCGTGCTTTCGGGAGCACCACCACAAGCAGCACCAAGTTCAGCAGTGGACCAAGGCCAGCAGCTATCACGACTAGGGCAGCAAACAGCAACAGCGAAATAGATGTAACGTCACGTCGGGATTGCCTGCTGGAGCTGAGCAGCTTGGCTGTAGGGCTTGCAGCGTGGGGCCTGGCACCAGCAGCAGCAACTGCAGGTGGGCATGCACAGTTCATAGGTTGGGGCTGTGCCGCGTAGCAGCTTGCAGATCGCCCTATTACACAGTAATTTGACGTCATGTCTTGTTTGTTCGTTCATAAGGAGCTTGGTGGCAGGCAACAGCTGTGCAGGACTGTTGTGGTCTGTGCTAGCCAAACAACCAGCGGTGCCTCCGCGCCCTGTGTTGCAGTTTGCTGCACTTCTTCGGCACTGAACCACTGCAAAATTCTGCTCTTTGCGTGATGCACCAAGTGCAGTGCAGCATTTTGATAACCTGCACAGGTGCACCAGCGAGCGCCTGACATTTCACACAGCCACAATCACATGCCTTCAGTCATTTTCCCGCTGTCACGTGCATCACAGCGCCTCCCTCCCATCACTAGCAAAACTGCACTCTCACTGCCGCATGCTATCACTGCCTTTCTCACTTTTGCCGTTGCAGGCCCGCCGCCGCAGGTGCCTATGGTAGGCACCTACCTTCCGCCAGCAGGTGTAGATGACCTCGTGCTGTTCGTGCCAGACTCAAAAAAGACGCCCGCAATCCGCGCCGGCACAGTCAACCCGGACTCGCCGTACCGCTTTGCGCTGCCACCTAAGTTCAGGGAGGGCAAGGTGGCAAACATCCTCAGCGGCAACTACTGCCAGGTGTGTGAGTGTGTGGTGGGGGAGGTGGGCACAGCAGCAGCAGCGGCAGCAGCAGCAGCAGCCGCAGCAGCAGCACAGTAAGGCCAGCAGGCAAGGCAGCCAACATCCCCATTGGCAACTACTGCCAGGTGTGTGAGTGTGTGGTGGGGGAGGTGGGCACAGCAGCAGCAGCGGCAGCAGCAGCAGCAGCAGCAGCAGCCGCAGCAGCAGCACAGTAAGGCCAGCGGGCAAGGCAGCCAACATCCTCAGCGGCAACTACTGCCAGGTGTGCAATGAGCAGCAGCAGCAGCAGCAGGAGCAGATGAGTGACCTGAGGCGGCAGCATGCAGGGTCGGCGGCCGTAGCAGCGCATGCAAAGGCAGCAGGGGCAAGCTGCAGCACGCACAGTTCTGTCGGGCCCGGCAGAGGACAGGCAGCAGTCGAGCAGCTGCTGAGGGCTCTAGACAACTGTTCTTTGCCAGCGCACAGCAGCAGCACCAGCAGCAGAGCAAGGCAGACCAGTGTGAAATAGCAACAGTAGCAAGGTGTCAGGAGCACAAGTACAAAACCGTGACACGACGCCTGCTGCTGCTGCTGCTGCTGCTGCTGCTGCTGCTGCTGCTGCTGCTGCTGCAGCCCCGCTGTGATGAGCCGTGGACTGAGGTCATCTTTGAGTCATCCACTGAGGGCCGCATCGCAGTCATTGTGTCACCGCTGGTGAAGCTGACCCGGCAGAAGGATGCACGCATCGAGGATGTGGGCAGCCCACAAGGCATCCTCAACAGGTGCGCTGACTTTGGCTGCAACTATGTGGCAACTGCATTGTGCCAATGCTTGCTGTAACCCTTGTGTGTGCATGTGCGCGTAGGTAAGTGCCGCAGCTGATCAACTAGTGGTTGGCGCTGGTGCATTGCAGAGTGCTGATGGTGTACGGCATGTGCTGCTGACCCCGTCACTTTGTGTTCTGTCTTCTGCGCATCAATGCACCTGTGCTGCTGCCGACAATCGCAACCCGTCACACCAATTGTTTGCTGTCTGCCTGGTTCTGCTGCTGCCGCTTCTGCTGCTGCTGCAGCCTTGGCAGCTACATCACTGGCACCTACATCGAGGAGGATGACGTGGTCGCAGCAACAAGCAAGCAGCAGGTGCGCCGCCAGCAAGCATGTTGCTCTCTGCTGAGTAGCACTTCAGCAGCAGCCACACACCTGGCCAACTGTGTGGTGGTATTTGCGCATTCACAGGTGTAAAAAGCAAGCAACAGCCGTGCGGTGCGGGGTAATCGGCTCTATTGCCACCAGAGCTTATGTTTCTCACAGCAGAACAGCGTCATTGTGTAGGTAGTGTGCTGCACGCAACAATAACGTCTGCAGGAGGAAGGCCGCAACAATTACTACTACGAGCTGAATGCTCCCTACGGCACGCGAGCCCCCACAGTTGTACAAGGCTGACTGTAACAGTGCCGCGTTGTGCTGTGTTGCGCTGTGTGCCGCACTGCTTGCAGGAGGATGGCCGCACCTACTACTATTATGAGCTAAATGCGCCATACGGCACACTGGGCCCCCACAGCTACAGCGCCTGCACCACCAAGGGCGACATCGCGCTGCTGTTCATTGCATCTGCAAATGAGAAGCAGTGGGCCAACAGCAAGGACGCGCTGAGAAAGGCAGCGGAAACCTTCAGGGCTTGAGGGGTTGAGGTTTTGGGGCCTGTAAAGTTTCGGTGCTGCTGGATGTTTTTGGGCGGCCTGCTGGCGAAGCAGTTGCAACGTCAGGCTGGCAGTCGTGGATGCAATGAGAGCATTTTTGAGGGCTCTCTGGTGCTTCGCAGTGTGTTTAGTTGTTGTTGCTGTTGATGAAACTGGCCAAATTGGGCCTGGGGAAGAAGTGATGCTGTCGCTGTGCGCGCATGCACTGCAAACACGGGTCAACGTGTGCGTTGAGCAACGGCGGCAGACCATTTCTGCACGGCGCCGTCTAGACGAAGATATTTGACAGTGGCTGCTATGGTGGTCAAGTGAGTGCGGACTACTTTGTTTGCAGGGCGCGTTCCAGCGTGCTGAGCATGATGCTGTTGTACACTGTATCTTTGCACCATGTGCTGGTTGCTGCCGTGATGCTGACAGTGCAGCACAAGTTGAAGTTGTGTTACTGCCACTGGTGACCACCAGTGGTAGCAGCTGCTCTGGTGACGGATGACCATGGAGCAAGGCTTGGGCTGGTCCAAATAGTTGGATGTCTGGTGGCAGGTGCTGGACGCAGCAGCGTGCAATTGTGGCAATGAGACTACCGGTGATGCCGCCTTGCGCATCCGTTGGCCAGCTAGCTTCAAGACAAGTTGTCTGCTGACGAGTTGCTTGTCTGCTGACGCTGGAGTGCTTGCAACAAACCCATGTCTGAACAGCGGCGTCGGGTGTAACTAGCCTTGTGTGCTTGTTGCTGCCCCGTTCAAGTTTGAGACCAACGGACCAGCTGCTACAGCAGCCTGAGCTCAAGGTAGACGATTGCTGCCGAAACAGGTACATGCACAACTGTTCAAGAGGGGTCTAAAGCAACCAGCTTGCCTGCTGGCCGCCACTTAGCACGCAAGCTCATGTGGCAGCTGTGACCGCCAATCACGGCCAATGATTGACCACTGCACTCCGGTAATACCCTCCGGTTAGAACAATGGCTGGCCCTCGTCACAGCTTCCATGCAATCAGTACTGCTGGCAGCAGTACTGCAGCAACATTGCTGGAAAACAAACTGGGCATGCATGCCCAACCAAATGTGGTGCTGGAGTTGTATGCAGGTTCAACAGGTATGTACTGTGAGGATGCTGATGCCATGCAGCATACAGGATAGATCACAAGACGGCCATGCGAACAGGTGCAGCAGCTGCAGCAGCATCCCCAAGGACATCTCTTGAAGTGAAGCACTGCTACCGTGCCGCTCCTGCGCACCAGCTTTGGCCTGCTGCTGGGACAGCAGCAGCACCGCAGAATGCATTCGGCAGAAGGCCATTCCACACCGCATGCTGCTCTCTGAAGGCTCTGGTCCAAACACCAACATACAACAATGCCCAGTACCGCACGCACCCAAAAAGTAAGCTCTCCGGCTATATGCTTGCGTCGCATAAACCTTTTACGCTACGCCAAGCACAGGCAGCCGCCGCTGCATGCCGTCAAGGCTGCCGCTCGCTAGCCGTTCCGCACCCCCAACATCTCAGCCGCAGAAGCTGTGCTCTGCATGATGTTGAGGCCTCAGCATGCTGCGTATCCAATAGAGGCCATTAGCTAAGCCGAGGGCTTTGGTTGATTCCTGAAGACCATTGCTGGGTAGCTGGCCAGTGCGCACTTTCCGTGCTTGCCGTGGTTGCGGCGGATGCGCATGAAGCCCTGCACGCGGCAGCACGGCAGCAGGAAAAAACACATGAGTATATATTGTATGTGCGTCATTCAGCTGTCACTACGAAAGCTTGGCCAAGCAGAGCATGGTACGACTAGTGTCAGTACCAGGGGTGGCAGCTTCACTGGCTGCTGGAGTTGGATGAGCTGTAGAGGGCGAAACCACAAGTGGCGGCTTGCTGCATCAGTGAGCAAGGCTTGCTGCAACGAACATGGCAGATGCGGAAGTGCGCTTCATCGCATAGCACACTGCAGCAAGCTGAGATAGTTGCTGCTGGTGCTGCTGTCTGTTGAGCGATGTGGCGATGCACAATGCTGATGCGCAGCGTACACGGCTGCAATTGCCCTTGCTGCTGCTGCTGCTGCTGCTGCTACTGCTGGTGGTGGCGGTGTTTCGCTGATTGATGTGACCCACCTGCTCGCCCCAGGCTGCTCCCCCTGCACATCAAGAATAAGAAGTGGACAGCAAGCAGGGTATGCGTCAGCAGTTGGTGCTGGGGCGCGTCCCAACCAAATGTAGTTTTGCGCAGGTTGTGGGAGGCGTGTGCAGGGCTGCCATAAGCATGCATACCGCAAACAGGCAAGTTTGTCTGCCACGCGCAGTCCACATAACGCCGTCCCCACAGGCACCCCATATCACAAGCAGTACAAGAACAAGTACAAGAACACAGATAGACACACGCAGGCAGCAGCCCTGATATAATGCGCTACTCACAGCTGTTCTTCAGGATCCAGTATGGTGTGCCGGCTTCCTGTCCATAGCCCACCACCACCATGCCATGGTCCAGAGTGATCTCCTTGTCCTTCTCGCAGCAGGGGCTGTCAAAGATGCCACCTGGCAGAACAGCAGCAGCAGCAGCAGCAGGAGCAGCCGCACACATATACACAGTAATTGACACGTTAAGTTGCCCAGTGCTTGTTGTGGATACCGGAGGTTGTGAGGATGCTGCGAACAAGGGCTTGCCTGCTTCTGCTACAAAGAGCGTATCAAAAATTTTTTTTGCCAGCTTGTCCACACAGGGCTTGTCTCGTGTCGCACCTGTGTAGTGGTGCCAGTCGTCGATGGCAGGCCCGCAGCAGATGGCCACAATGACTGGTGTTTGGCTGACGGCTGCAGCCAGCGCTGTCTCATTCGAAAAGGGCACATCCTCCCAATCATCCACCTGCAGCTCGTGCCTGCAGCAAACAATGATTTTAAAGTCACGAAGCAGCAAAAAGGATATAATGATCATGCTTTACTTGATACTTGCCACTTCAGCTTTGCTACGTGCGCAGGTAGCAATTGTAACAGGGGCTTTCTTGAAGAAGGCAGCGCAAGCATAGTGAGCTGGCAGAGGCTGCAGGGGTGCAGCTGCAAGGACGAAAAGCCAGCTGACCCACTGCCAAGCAAAGTCCTATCATACAACTGAATCGCTCGCACACATGGAGCGTCCAGCAGCGCTTGGGGTCATCTAAGCAACAGCGTGCATACAGCTAAAATCAGCAGCAGCCCCTCTCCCCCAACATGCAATGAGAACGCATGCCTACTCTTGGCACGTAGGAGCACTTTCAACACTCACTTGGCATGCGCAAGCGTTTTGTTGCATTTGCCGTCCTTTGCTATGTAAGGGTATTCATCCTCTGTGGCCAGGCCTCTGTTCTTGATGGTGTACTGGATGGCATTCAGCCAGCCGCCACCCTCGCAGCCATGATCGTATTTCCTGCAAGGACAGATTGTTGCCCAGCAAGAGCTATTAGGGATCGCTTAAGGGGGAGCTTGTTGCAGGCACAGTGCAAGAGCTACTGTTGTGGAGCTGTGTTGTGAATTGGGGCAGCAATAGCACAAGGCAGCAGTGCTGCAGCCGGACTCTGTGTAGGCTGTGTGACAGCAGCCGCAGAAGGCAGTAGCGCTGCATCCAAACAGATGTGCAGCATGATAAACGGCACGCGCTGCTCACCTGTCGCAGTCGATGAGGTGCTGCTCTGACCCGGAGATGACCTTGCCTGCAGGAAACACAGCATGGCACGCAGCAAACGGTGTCAGCAGCTGCCGCCGTGGGTTGTCTCTCCCTCTCTCTCCATCACACTTACCAGACTCCAGCAGCAGTAAGCAGGAGCTTTACACATCGCGCAACCAGCAGCAGCTATCATGTGCCACCTGTTATATTGGAGAGCAGGGCTGTACTGCGCTGCATGGTAAGATGCAAGCAGCAGCATTGAGCGGGTTGCAGCACCGTGCCAGGAGGGGCGCTGAAGCAGCAGCAGCAGCAGCAGCTGCGGCTGTAGCATCACCTGTTGCCTTGGCACTGGCAATCTCCATGATGGATACTGCACTGAACGCCTGCAGCAGCAGCAGAGGGAGCAAATCAACAATGTCATACTGTTGTTGCGTCGATCAGCAAGTTCAGCATCGTCATCAACACGCCGCAGTCTCGCACGCGGATGTGTTACTGGGCTGCCAACAGTCGCCGCAACCCGTGCAGGCAGCAGTGGAAGCACACTGCAACAGCACAAACTTCTACCGACCATCCCCACCACCGGTTGCTTCCACGGGTGTACAGCACCAACAACTCTGCTGCAAAGCGTACGCAGCACAGTGCCCGGTTCAAAACCTAAAGCCTCAAACCCTCACCCAGCAGCTGCCACATGGCGCGTCTCCCACATGCTGGTCCTTGATGGGACCAAGCTGCGCAAGTTAATACGTATTATCACCGAACGTCTGTCAAATGCTTGTTGCAAACCGGTGTACAGCACCAGCAAACCTGCTGCAAAGCATATGATGCGCATGACAGTGCCAGGTTCAAACCTAAA
>RWJK01001591.1:63044-77300 GCA_004335835.1 Scenedesmus sp. ARA3 | reverse complement strand
GGGCACCTCCCACATGCTGGTCCTTGATGGGACCCAGCAGCACAATTTATCACCGACCATCTGCGAATGCTTCTTTCATCACGGGTCTACAGCACCAGCTAACCTGCTGCAAAGCGTACGCAGCACAGTGCCAGGTTCAAAACTAAAAGCCTCAAACCCTCACCCAGCAGCTGCCACAAGGGGCACCTCCCACATGTTGGTCCTTGATGGGACCCAAAATCGGCGGCTGTGCAGCCCTCCAGTCTGCAGCAGCCGGCGGCGTCACATTCTCATACCGCCAGTGCTGCACTTTCTTGTTGGCGGCTGCGCTGCTGCCAGGCACAGCAGCAAACCTGCGCAGCAGTGCGCTGGCGCTTGGAAGTACGCCAGCGAAAGGCGTAGGCTGCTGCTGCTGTTCGGGTAGGAATTTGCGGCTGGCCATGGGTGATCCCAAGTATGCTGCTGCAAACTCTTCGCGTGTGAGGTCAGTAAAGGCAGTGAGGCCTAGCCGGGTGCTGCTGCCTGCTGCGTTGCGCTGCGCGTTGCTGCGGCTGATGTGAGCCACGTTGCTGGCCCATATGCTGAAGCGCCTGTGGTTGAAACAGCAGGTTAATGACACAGCATGCAGATAAGAGCCGAGGATACAAGGGCAAGTGCATGGATGTACCGCTGCTGTGGGCGCAGCCGTGACGTGAGCAGCAGCGTTGCTGCATGTTGCAACGATTGTTGTGCCAGCCGGACATGCACGCCTTGACTAGTGCTATTCTGTGGTGACAGGAGGCGCGATCCACAAGCAACAATCACGTCTGAGCATTTCAAAGGCACTGCTGACCCCTCCTTGCACTGTTGCTGTGGTCTATTTGCAAACTGCGCCGGCAACCTCACCTTGCAGACTCCTTGCGGTCATGCACATACGGCTTGTTGTGCTGTGCTGCCCAAGCCTGAAACTGCTGCAACAGAGCATCTTGCGACGTTTCCTGTAGGGCAGGCACATGATGTAGGCAAGCGCGGAGCAACACGTGGAATGGCACCTGTGCTACTGCCAGTCATCTGGTGCTGTGCTACTGCTCATGTTGTGCAAGTGCCATCTGTGTGGTGCGCAAGGGCCCGTATAGCTGGTGAACATGGAAATTGATCTACATGTATTGCTTTGGCCTGTACGTGAGTGCTGTTTGCTTGCGAATGAGGTGGTGCGGGTGACAGTTGCGCACCTGCAGTTTGCTCTGCTCCTGGTGTGCCGGTGCAAGCGCATGCGCAACGCACAGCCCAGCTAGGACAGTGATCAGCACCGCTAGTTTCATTTTCCCGATCCGATCTGCGTGGTGCCCTTGATGCAATGCTCGATAAGCAACTTGGCGGGTGGCTTCACGTGCCCACCAACCCCGCTATGAACGAAAAGAGAAGCACCGTAAGACGCTGCAAGAATGTGTAAAACCGGTATCACTGAGCGTGCAGCAGGATGCAGCTGGGAAGTAGGACTGTCACATAGTGATTCATATTATCACGTGCGGCTGCCAGCAGTACGACGCCCCCATGAATGCTGTATGACTGCCGTGCACTTCTCGTCACCGCGGTGAACAACTGCAACATCGAGATCTCTGCTGGCCTGGATGTTGCTTATCAACAGCATGCATGTCAAGGGGCCGGAGCGCAGCTGAGCTCACTCATGCACAGTAGCAGACAGCATGCCCTGTCATGCATGCAGAGCCTATAGCCCGTTTTTCTGTTGGGCGCAGGCACTGGCGCTGGACAGATGCTTGAAGCCTGCCAAGCAGGCTGCACATGACATGTCTGAGATGCTGCCTGACCGGATGTCAACGTGCGCACAATATGTGCGGCAGCACATGCGTGCTGCCCAGCAACATTGCTGCCCCAGGCAATTGTCAACACGCCAGCTAAACCATGCAAATCCAGCTGTGTGCTGCTGCTCTGCTGATATCCTGCCGATCCCACTCCCAATGACCATCAACGAGCAACCTCCACTGCAGCCCAGCACACCAATCGATCATCAGATGGATTAGCATTATTCCATCCATCGGATGGATTAGCATTACCATCGCACACCACCAGCATCATGGTGACGCCAGGTATGCATCCAGGTCTGCCTTGATGGCACTCAGCCGCCCCTCACTCATAACCTTCAGCCCGCCTGCTGCCTGAACAGTGACCAGCAGCTTGGCATCGAATGCAGTTGCGTGTGCATTGGGGTTGCAGAACAGCTCCAGCAGCTCCAGGCCTGACCCTGCCTCTGGCCCTTTAAAACGAACCTCCATCATGTCCCACCTGCACACAAATTTTATGCGACACACCTATGGGCAACGTCTTATTGACAAGGTGCAAACATGACAGCTGCGAATGAGCAGGTGCAAGCAGCTCTAGGCCTGACCCTGCCTCTGGCCCTTGAAGCGAACCTCCATCATGTCCCACCTGCACACACATAATTCATTATACACACCAATGCGCAACATCTTAGTGACAAGGTGCAAACATGATAGCTGCAAATGGCCAGATGTAAGCAGCTCTAGGCCTGACCCTGCCTCTGGCCCTTTGAAGCGCACCTCCATCATGTCCCACCTGCACACAAAGAACCAGATAGCAGGCCATTGGATCCATCAGAGCTTGTACCAATGGCAAACTTGAGGAGTGTTGGTCTGTTTATCTCGAAAGTTTGCATTGCCAAGGGGTGGCACAGTTCGCGCCGACAATCCCTGGCGACCTCGGACCACCGCAGCAGCCTGCCATCCATTCGGCCTGGCAGCAGCTTGCAGGTGCACGGCTTGCTTTGACAAGGCGTCGAGGCTTGGTCTGCAACTGCTCTTCTGCTCCTAGAAAGCAGCAGTTCAGTTCTTGCTGCCGTGTCAACTCCTCGCTGAACATCACACAGCAAGAACTGGAAGGCCGCAGGGCTAAACACAAACAGTTCCACTACGTTGCTGCTGCTTGCTGCTGAGGAAATGTGGTTCTCACCGCTTTGGCCGCTTTGCTGCCTGCTTGTCTGCAAAGGTCTGCAGCAGCTTTGCCAGCTCAGCATCCAGCTGCTGTGCTTGTGCTGGAGAGAACGGCAGCTGAATGGTGGTCTCCCCGATGTGCAGTGCCAAGTGCTGGGCAGCAGCTGCAGCAGCAGCAGCTCCAGCATGGGAAGGAGCGGGAGGCGGATGAGATGTGTAGTGGGGTGTCACAGTGATGTCTTGCAAGGCGAATGTGGCTGCAGCTGCTGGCATCGGGCTGTCTGCATGCACAGATAGCACGGCATGGTGAGCACTGTATCTCAGTATATGTGTAATATTGTGCTGCTTGTGAGTGTATCTGTGCTAGAGGTGCCGCGTGTGGTTGTGAGGGACCATGTTTAAAGCAGGCGTGCAGCATGTGACCATGGGCAGTATGTTGTGCTGCGCAGCCCAGCACCCAACGCCCTGACGCACCTGTCGTGCTCCTGCACGTCGTTTGTGACCGTAGTCGTTGTGTTACTGACGGCACATGTCGACCAGGCAGCCTGCTATGCAGTGGCAGGCTAGCAGCCTGCACCCTGCTACTGCTGCCACTACTGCTGTTTGTATGGCAGGCTGCAGACCTGCCGGCTGTTCCCAAGCTCGACATCATCATGAAAGGTACTGCAAATGTTTGTTGCTGTTTGTGAAGGTAGGTGCTTGACAAAGGGCCCACAGATCTGGTGGTTGCCGAAAGTGTCGGTGAAGCAGAAAAAGGCAGCAATGGATCCTGCGTGGTTGCACACCAGGTGTGCGTGCGTTTAACAGCTGGAGGTGAAGGTGTCTTCAAAAGTTCGTTTTCGGCCAAGATCGTGTTGTTACGTGTGTGACCTGCTGGACCTTGAAACCCTGCAAGTCACTCGCATGGCATGCACAGTTCAAACATCATTCAGAAGACAGTCTAACGAACAATAAAAATAATGTCAGCCAATGTGCGTGAAAGTGACAAGCATGATGCACCACAGCAGCTCTCCTTACTCCACCCTGCAGAGCCAGCGAGGCCTCACGTTGAACGGGGCAACTAGCACTCATGTGCCCTCCCGTCGGCGAGGTGAGCAGCATGGTTGATTCATGGCTTGCTGTTCAGCTGCTGGCAGTAACCACAACTGCAGCAGCTGCCACATGCGTCAGTGGTCAATATGCAGCCATGCCTGCCAGGCCTGTAAACAGTTCAGCGGTTGTGACCTATGCTGTTGAGGCAATATACAGGATATGGTTTCAGCAGTATCAACCCCACCTGCAGTGGTTGCTGACACCCTGCCTGGCACCTGCAAGCCAGTACTGGCCAGTATTCACCAAGTTCGTGAAACCAACAGCACAGGCACACCAGTGAGCAGTTCAGTAGTGCTGATGCTGTTGCAGCTGAACAACACCAAACGCTGCTGACACTGCTGCTTGCTGTATGCACCTGCAGCCGCTGTTAGGGTCCAGGCAGGCAGCAAGGAGCATGTCCCAGTGGCAATTTCAGGCGCTGGCATTGCTGGCCTAGCAACTGCAGTTGCACTGCACAAGGTATGTCTGCCGTGGAGATGATACTCCTGCAGCTGAATGCCTGACAGCCTTCGCCCTGCAAGCGAGCAACAGAGAGAAGCATAGCAGAGATGCTCAGTCTCATGTGTATGCATGCTTTGCACCTGTGCACTGGCTGCTGCGTCGCAGTTCACAGGTGCTCCAGCGGCTGTCAGAACATGACAGGACTCAAAGAACTATCATCACCACTGCATACGTCGAATGACGAACTTATACAGTAGATGTGCAACTGCCGGATATGTGTGCACCTGCAGCAAGGCGTTCCAGTGGTGGTGCTGGAGCGTGCACCTGCGCTGCGCCAGGAGGGCTCTGCCGTAGCACTGTGGAGCAATGCATGGCGGGCGCTGGATGCCCTTGGGGTGTCAGAACAGCTGCGGCATGACTACCAGCTGCTGCACAGGTGCGGTCGCACTACCCGGCCTGTGACTGCCGAATAGGTGATACACATAAAGCGCGCATGTGCAACCTAGTAAACGCAAGTTGCATGGTGTTGTTGGGAACGCCAGCCTCATTTGCAGACACGCAGGATGCACACGTCACACTGCCGAGTCGTTTTCTGCTGCAGGCATCTCAAGCACGTTCAACCACTCTGCCAACTTTAAAGGATGCTGGGGTGCCAGTGCTGCATTTCTGCGTCACACCCTTGTGACGCCTGGCCTGCTGCTGCTGTTCCTCACAGAGTGGACCTAGTGAAGGCTGACGGCAAGCTGCTGCTGCTGCTGCTGCTGCCTGTAGAGTGGACCTAGTGCGGGCTGACGGCAAGATGCTGCGCAGCTTCACTCTGGACGAGTGCGACGCAGCGTCAGCAGCAGCCGGCGGCGTGAACGAGACTCGCGGCGTGTCACGAGGCCACCTGCTGGAAGCGCTCGCTGCACAGCTGCCAGATGGTGCTGTGCAATTCAGCAGCGACGTAAAAGGCATCAGCAGCGGGGCTGACGGTGAGCGGGTGCGCTGCAGTGCACTTCTCCTGGCCCAGCACTGCTTGAAGGCGCGATTGTTCATTTGCTGTATAACTTCGTTCTGATACTTCTTCAGTCGTGACGTTTACGGCACACAATGCTGACAGGATAGCATAAGTTTGCTGGGATCCAGCTGCCTGCTGCTTTGCAGCCTGGCAGTTGTTGCCTGAAGTAGAGACACACTATGATTGATATTCCGCGATTCTGGCACCCTTGATACACATCTGAAATCTAGGACCTGGCATGCCTGGCTTGCTGTGCTGCTGCAGGCCGCACGCTGCTGCAGCTGTCGGGCGGGCAGCAGCTGAGCTGCAACGTGCTGGTAGGTGCTGACGGCGCCAACAGCGCCGCTGCAAAGCACCTGGGCCTACCACAGGCCAACTACGCAGGCTATGTCGGGTACAGGTGAGTTTGTGTGCAGTCTAGACCAGCAGCAGTAGGAATTGGCGATGGCATTGTAAGCAACAGCTGGGCCCTATCTGGCGTTCCAGGAGTAGCCTCAGCTGTATTCCCCAGCTACCAGAAAAGAATGTGAAGGGGCGACGCTCTTGCCTGCTTCTTGAGGAATAAAGCACTGCGGACAGCAAAGGTCACCACCAGCAAGTCGGCAGCTGCTAGTCTGCTTCACACTTGCCAAGCCAAGGTACACAGCAGACCCTGGCACTCAAATCAAATGCACGGCTACTGCAGTTGTGGACACACAACTGCCGCTGCAGGGCCCTCGCCAGGTTTGATGGTGAGCTGCCAGTGGCCAGTGACACCAACAAAGCACGTGAAAGACACACGGCATGACTGCTGCATGTCTGCTGCTTGTGTAACAAACCACCTGCAGGGGCCTCGCCAAGTTTGATGGGCCGCTGCCAGTGGCGAGTGACACCATACGGCAGATCTACGGAGCGGGCGTGCGTGCTGGCATGTACCCGCTCACCAGCAAAGACCTGTACTGGTTCATCTGCTTCAACGCGGACGAGGTAAGTGTTGATAAGCCCGCGTTGTGGTTGGGAGCTGTTGTGTGCCTGAGGTGCCTTGGGTAGCAGAAGGCAACACCAATGCAGTGTCTGATTTGCACGTGCAAACATCGTAGCGCATAGCACCACTTGCCAGAGCGCGGTTGGCAGCACGAGCAGCATCCTAATCTAGGCCGGGCAGGCTGCTGCAAAGCGTGGCCAGTCCCATCATCACTGCTGCAAATATAAGTTGTAGTGCTGTCATCATCTGCTCCGCTGCATCATCAGGTGCTGGCAATAGAACAGCAACCATGGCACATGCCGTTGCTGGCAGCGCCCGCACCTGTTGCCCACTGTCATCATCTATAGACTAGCTAGTGCTGGCACACAACACATGGCGTGCTGTCACTGCAGGCAGCGCCCGCTCCTGCAGAACCCGCTGGCAGTGTAGCTGAGGCAGCGTGCTGCAACTCAACAACTGAGTTGATACCACACCACAACTGGTCAGCAGTCAAATTTCTGTGTTCCCTCCCTGCTGCATGTCACTGCAGGCAGCGCCCGCCCCTGCAGACCCTGCTGGCTGTGTGGCTGAGGCGCTGGGCCAAGTGGGTGGCTGGTCTTGGGGCATACGGGAGGCGGTGGCAGCCACCGACCCTGCCAGCATCAGCAGAGCGCGCATCAGGGACAGGTGCGGCGGTGCCCTGGCATGGTGTGATGTTGTGATCAGACGACTTGATAGTGTACGATGACAACAATGACATCATTGACGATACCAAAAACAGCGGTGATGATTATATCGATGGTGTTAATGGTGAGGTCAGCATGACGTCACAGATGTTGCGAGCGCTGCTGTTGCCCTGATGGTTGTATGTGGTTGAAGATCTGAGTAGTGTTGTGCTGCCAGGCGCACAAGTTGTTATGGAGCTCAAACAAAATGTTGCTGCACAGCATGTTTGTTCGTGTTCATTCGCCCCACCCTTCTGTCAAAGCCTTGCACTGTACTGCTGCTATGCACAGGTGGACCCGTGGCAGCTTCGGCCAGGGCTGTGTAACGTTAGTGGGAGATGCTGCACACCCCATGGTGAGCTATGCTCAATGCTCCTTGCTAGTGTAATCAATGAGGTATATTAGGGTGTGCACCCGCCAACCGTGGAGACTTGTAATATGACCGTTTTACGCATGGTAATTGCACAATCATTCACCTGCAAGCAGTGCTGGTCCAGAAGCCCCCCTGCCCGAAGGCTCCTGGCGCTCCAAGTCGGCTGTCCACGCAGGCATGGCTGTCCAGCATCATGGCATCATAGCATCATGCGAAGTTCTCACCTGTAGGCGCAAAGAAGGTTTACAGGGCAGCGGCAGCGTCAGATGAGCACGCGCCCCACTTGTGTTCCCCTGCCGGCTCATGGGATGGGCTCTGCTGTGGGTTGCTTTCTGTCACACCCCGCAGCAGGCAGCCGCGCACTTCTACATGCATGCACGGGCTCCCCTGCACATAGACAGCATGCAATCAGCCAACGGAACTCACCCCTGCTGCCTGCATGCTGTTGAGCCACACATTGTTTGCTCAACTGCCTGTATGCTGACTCGCTGCCCTGATCAGACGCCCAACCTCGGACAAGGCGGCTGCACAGCGCTGGAGGATGCGGTGGTGCTGGGCCGACAGCTGGCACCCCTGATGAAAGCCAGCAGCAGCAGCAGTAGCAGCAGCAGCAGTAGCAGCAGCGGGTTTGACGCTGCTGCAGTAGCGGAGGTATTACGGCAGTGTGAAGCAGAAAGAGCGGCGCGCTGCCTGCCACTGACGGTGCGCTCCTGGGCGTTTGGCGCGGCGCTGCAGCTGCCGTTCCCTCCTGTGCTGGCTGCTCGGGACTTCGTGATGGAGAAACTGTTCTCCCCCAGCCACTTTTTGGATCATACGCTGTATGATTGCGGGCGCCTGCCGGCTTGAGTGTGTGCTGCAGGCTGCTCAGCAGACATCTATGTTGTTGCCTGCGCATGCTGCCTCTGCTCCAGTTTGTTGCTAGTATCTCTTCAACCGTCGCATTATGCTATTGAGACACTCAGGGCGGCTGACGCTTCAGCTGTGGTTGGAAATGGCGCTGCTGCTGAACTTCAGTTTGGGCAGGCACGCTTATTCAGGCTGCAACAGCGCCGCAGGCGGCCTTTTTTGCTGCCGGCGGCCTAGCCTGTTGTCGGGGGCGCAAGGCCTCATGCTGTGGTAGAGCTGCTTGGATAGGTCCGAGGGTGCTCACAGTGGTACCGTGCATGGTCAGCTCGGTTCCTGCATCTATTTTTGCTCTTGTGTTTACAAATGTGGCCCCGCGGCCAGCACAGTGGCACTGCTGGTGCGGTACCATGCCTATGCAACTGGTGACTTGTCTTGCGGCAGATGGCGAGTTGCGTGGTTCCTCAGATACTTGGTTTTGTGTCAGAGCTCCTCAGCTTTGTTGCCTGGCATGCTGGCACGATCCTTACGCTGAAATCGTGCAGATGTCATGTGCAATTGTCACCCAGTGAAGGTTCAGAGGCTAGGGTTTTCCCAGGTTCTCTTGAGGCCTGATCGCTGCGTTCATGTTTACAGATTAGTTTGCGTACGGAAGCTTTTGCGGGTTAAAAATGGTGCTTCCAAGACTTCTGGCGAACACGTTGTCGCGATCACACGTTTTCCGACACCACAATTGAGCTGCGGGAACGCGGTAAATCAACCTCAAAAGCTGCGTTGTTCTAGATTTACTGTCCGGACTGAAACGTGCCTGCTGAAAAACGCACGCCCGGTGCTGCTGGCGTTGTTGCTGCTGCTCTTGCACTGTCTTCATGTCTGGCCGCAGCCTCTGGCGCAGCACTTGCCAGCACGCACGTTCGTTCGCGAAAACCAGTCGCATAGCCCCTTTTAGTCGGCTTACAGCTGTCAGAGCCGCTTGCTCAGCCTCTCCTACTCTGGGTACAGCTGTCATGCAGTACTGTCTAGTGCACAATGGGCAGGTCGTGCCTTGTGAGGCATCTTCAAAAGAGTGGCTCAAACATGCACCACGAGGTGGGTGGGACCGACTGTAGTTGATATGTTTGAATTTCATGTTCCGTGCATTCAGCAGCTGTGCACAGCACCTTGGGCAGCAGCAGGGGCCCAATGCTGTGCACGCGTGCTGCGCTCTGCGCTTCTGACAACCGAGCAGCGATCGACAGTTGCTTCCACTCGCAGCTCTTTTGTCTAGTTGATCCGGCGATACACAGAATCGGCGGTGCATGCGATCCAACAGGAATAACAGTGCGCTTACAGGACACCATCAACACCACCAGCAGCGCTGTATGTCTGCACAGTATCACGGAGTGCTGTTGCAGGTGCCTCCCACTAGAGTTGCTGCTGCTGCTGCTGCTGCTGCTGCTGCTGCAGGCGCCTACACCACAGCGCGGACCATGCGTGGCGACCTGGTGTTCATGCTGAGCTCACACGTGCAGCGGCTGGCCACGTCAGCCAACCTCATGGTGGACGCAGACGCACGGGTGCGGCGGCAGCAGCAGCAGCAGCAGCAGCAGCAACAGCAGCAGTAGCAGCAGCAGCAGCAGCAGCAGCAGCAGCAGCAGCAGCAGCGGCGCAAAGAAAGTGGAGATTGTTAAAGCCAGCTCTGCAACAGGTGCTGATCCACAGCCGTGGCTGCAGTGGCAGTTGCTGCTGCAGCAGCAGCTCGGCTGAAGAGCTTGCTATTGCAACCAGCAACCCTGATGCTTCTTCCATGTTCGAGCCATGTTGTGTCAGTGCAATTAAGCGGCTGGTCAATGCACGCTTCATGCTCGCTGAAAGCAGTGGTGACAGCGCCCCTGCCACAGCCCCTTTGCCCTCCCTAATGTGACTGCAACTCCTCTATGCAGCGGAAATCTAGCAGCAATATGTTTATGTATATGTATCCTGCACTTGCTGCGTGTCGCAGGCAGCGGACCATCTGGCTGCAGACACGCCGCTGTTCCACAGCGATTCGCTGCGGCCGCTGGTGGTGGACAGCATGCGCGTGGCTGTGCAGCAGCTGGCGCAGCAGCAGCAGCAGCAGCACGGCGGCCAGCGAGGCGAGGTGCGTGGGGTGGCTGCTGCTGTTTCCGGTGCTGCAGCTGTGCCGCGCAGTAGCTGCGATGAGGGGAGGGCGAGCTGGTGGTTGCATCAGGAGGCGCGGTTGCTGGCAGTTGTGTAGCCTGCCTGCAGCTGTTTCTGCCAGAAGGCACCTGAGTGCAACCTTTCTATGTTGCTGGTGCGAGCTTCCTTGCTGCTGCTGCTGCTTCTGCTGCTGCTGCTGCTGCTGCTGCTGCTGCTGCGGTGTGTCCCTGCGCAGGCCAAGCTGACGCTGCTGCTGACGTGGGGCGGCAGCGGGCAGCCTGACCTGTGGTGCCATGCGGAGCCGCTGCTGCCTAGGCCCAAGCCGCCAGTGAAGCTGCTCATCAAGTGAGGAGCAGCTTGCTGCTGCTGTGTGTGATGCCAATATGCGTCTTTTGCGTTGCTGTTTGTTCTGCTACTTGTGGTCTGGTCCTGCGCACGGTTTCTGTGATCATTTTTTTTTGGCCCAGGTTAGCTGCAGTTAGATGCTGACATCACGTATGGCGTGCCGTTGCACTCACCGCTGCTGCTGCTGCTGGCACCATGCAGGGGCCTGCCGCGTGTGAATGCCAAGGCCAAGGACAGCGAGTGGGTGCGGCAGCGGCAGGCGCTGGAGCAGCAGCAGCCGCGCGACGTGAACGAGATCATCCTGATGGGCCCTGACGGCAGTTTGACCGAAGGTTTGACCAGCAACTTCTTCGTGGTGTCTGCTGCTGGGGAGGTGGTGACGGCGAATGAGGGCGCGCTGAATGGCACTGTGCGGGAGGTGGTGCTGCAGGTGGGAGGCGGGTTGTGGTTGTGCTTGTAACTCGTGATAACTGGTTATGTTATGATTGTGGGGGGTGGCAGATGACTGCAGTCATTGTGTCGCTGTAGTGAGCAGTGCTAGTGTGCAATGATGAAGTCGTGTCTGACTCCTTGGGAAGTACCAAGCGAGCAAGACTGACAGGAGCCTGGCTGCCGTTCATGTTCTTGTGCTGCTGTCCCAACAGTACTGTTCCTGAGATTGCGACAGTGCGCCTGCATGCTGCATCCTCGTCGCACGGGTCGGGTTTGCGTCCACGTTGTCCCCATTATAAAAAAACAGATGTGCGCGAGGCAATAGATGATGCTGATGCTTTTCGTCCTTTCACCATGTGCTGCAGGCGTGTGCTGACCGTGGCATCCCAGTGGTGCTGGCTGCCCCTAGCTTGAAAGACATGGACAGCTGGCAGGGCGCCTTCATCAGCAGCACCTCCCGCCTGCTGCTGCCGGTGTGCGAGGTAGCCTACCAGGAGGGCCAGGGGCTGCTGCAGCACAAGGTAACTGCTGCTGCTGCTGTTGCTGCTATTGGGCTGGTTATGTTGTTGTGTCAGTGCTGTTGGCTGCAAGCTTACACAATCAGTATCTGGCTTGAACTGGCATTCGACTCATGCGTATCGCACTGCGACTCGTCCGTGATCTGTCTGCACATACCGCCGCCTTAAATTCACTCTGCGCCATCTCCTGCTGTTTGGCTGGTCGCTGCTGCTGCTGCTGCTGCTGCTGCTGCTGCTGCTGCAGGCGTGGCTGCAGCAGCACCCGCTGGTGCAGCTGCTGGATGCTGAGGTGGAGGCCAAGGTGGCCGGCTGCAGCGAGCCGCTGACCAGCTGAGGCCTGGCATGCAATGTTATTGAGGTGTTAGGTCTGTGTGTGAGGGTATGAGCAGCACCCGCTGGTGCAGCAGCTGGAGGCCGAGGTGGAGGCCAATGTGGCGGGTTGCAGCGAGCCGCTGACCAGCTGAGGGCTGGCATGGATTGTTATTGAGGTGCTGGGTTTTTGTGTGAGGGTGTCAGCAGCACCCGCTGGTGCAGCAGCTGGATGCCGAGGTGGCAGGCTGCAGCGAGCCGCTGACCAGCTGAGGGCTGTGCGTGAGCTAATGAGAGCGTTGAAAGTGCTTATGTGCTACTAGTACCTCATCACTGTAGTACATCAGCAACAGCAACAGCAGCAGAAGCTGATGCACTGGACGCTGGCAGCAGTTGCATGCAGAAGCGGGGGCTTGAGGGCGCAGCTGCAGAGGCCAGCCTATGAGCTGTGAGCATTTGACTGTGACGTCGGAAGTTCAGTACTCCCGACACCGGGGGCTTCCCGCCCTACTAAGGTAGTACATGGTGGTACGTCACACCCAGTCTGACCCAGTGTTGGAGGGCAGCAGCCTGACTGTTGGTTTTAGCTGCTGGGCACATGCCTGTGTGCTGCTGGTTTCTGGTGGTATGACTCAGCGTTGGTGATTTCGTTGAGTGCAGTGTTTCCGGACGGTCACAGCGATTACGATGGCTGGCTATTTTGGCACTGGCGGCGGTCGTGGGACACGTAACACCTGGCGTGTTCTGCTGCGCTCTGTGGCGAGGGTTTCACTTGCCTTTGTCTACTTTGAAAGTTTGAGCTGGTCCACTTGCGTCCTGGGCCCCTGGTATGCATGTGGTCATTGCAGCAGTGGCAAAGCTTGGCTGCAATCATCGGACAGCACAGCCATACCAGCTGCTACTGGTGCAGCAGCGTCTCAGAGTTGTGTCTGCTGCAGCTGTTTGCGCTTGCAACCCACAAGTAATGGTACCGGTGCTTCCAACCTTTAGAAGGTAGGACATCAGCGGTTTGGCAGCCGAACCGGTGTTACTTGTACGTAATTGGTACTCAAGGTACCGTTAGCCTGATATTCTCGAACAAAGTCAAGCATAATACAATATTACTGTGTTTCAAGTGCAGCCACGGCCCTTTCAATGCAGTTGTCTGCTCCTGCTGTGCTGTGTCGCCGTGGTGTGTTCGTCTCAAAAACCCTGCTCGCCGATCCAGCCGGTAAACAGACAGCGCGCATCACCAGCCGCTCGTTAACAGGCACGCGTCAAAATCTTCGTTTTGATTTAAAGCCAAGGCTGCAATGACGCCGGGAGAAAAGAAGAGAGGAAGGTAAGCACGGAGCAGCATCAAACAGACGATACAGATCACGCCTCGTGCCGAGCTTTCTTGCACGCATTACCATTTCAAAATTCAAAACTATATTAATTTAAGGCACTTGACTGCACCAGCAGCATCCTGCTTCCCCAGCAGGCCAGCATAGCACACTGCAGTAGCAGCTTTTTCACAGCTTGCAGAGCCACACGACGTTCTTCAAGTTTGCAGCATGCATGCATGCTGCTGCACATCCAAAATGCACCATGAAAGGGACCTTGAGTGCCTTTAAGGCTGCACATCTCTTTTCTTGAAGCAGCCATGAGGCAGTAACCCTGCACGTCGCCACTGCTGACGCTGCTGTCACTGCTGCTGCTGCTGCTGCTACTGCTGCTGCTGCTGCTGCTGCTGCTGCTGCCGCTGCTGGTGTGTTGCAGGGAGCGTGCCTTCCCTCAGCTGTGGGCTGATGTGCTTGCAAAGAACAACGGTGATGAGGACGCTGCCAACAAGGAGTACCACAAAGTCAGGGTCCTGGCAAAGGTGTGTGCAGCATGCCATGCAGTAGTCTGCAACTGCATCATCTTTTGAAGCCTTATCGTACTTTGCCTCACACGTTGGTTTGCATGCGTTCGTTTTGTACTCCATAATATTGAAAGCACCAACTATCCCTGAGTGCATCGGTGTATAACCGCACCAACCCCACTGCCTGCAGGAGCAAGGGGCTGAGTGCTGACTATCACTGAGACAATGCCCGCAGCGCTGTTCGATCACTGCACCATCCGCACTGCTTGCAGGAGCAAGGCCTGGGTGCTGACTGTGAGCTGGACGATGTGAGACTGGATGTGGCACAGCCTTGTGCCTGCAGT
>RWJK01001591.1:0-62992 GCA_004335835.1 Scenedesmus sp. ARA3 | reverse complement strand
ACTGCTGTGTGTGCCAGCTGACAACTTCTACACCAACCCCACTGCTTGCAGGAGCAAGGGCTGGGTGCTGACTGTGAGCTGGACGATGTGAGACTGGATGTGGCACAGCCTTGTGCCTGCAGTACTGCTGTGTGTGTCATTTGACCGCTAAACAAATCCCAACCACACTTCTTGCAGGAGCAAGGGCTGGGTGCTGACTGTGAGTTCTGAGCGCACCTGCAAGACTGTCTTTCTTTGCACCATCCGCACTGCCTGCAGGAGCAAGGGCTGGCTGCTGACTGTGAGCTGGACGACGTGACACGTGATGTGGCACACCCCTGTACACTGCAGCACTGCTGTTTGTGCCAGCTGACGACTACTGCACCAACCCCACTGCCTGCAGGAGCAAGGGCTAGGTGCTGACTGTGACTAGGACGATGTGAGGCAGGCGCAGCCCTTGCGCCCGCAGCACTCTTCACTCACTGCACCAATCACACTGCTTGCAGGAGCAAGGGCTGGGTGCTGACTGTGAGCTGGACGATGTGAGGCTGGATGTGGCACAGCCACAGCCAGGGAAGCGCAAGCCAGGCAGGCCGCCCAAGAGCGAGCAGCAGCGCAGGGGGCCGGGGCGGCCGCCTAAGAGCGCAACACAGGCCAAGGCGGCAGCAGCAGCAGCAGCAGCAGATGGGGATGATGTGGAATTGGATGAGGAGGAGGGAGATGAGGTAGGTGTTGACAGTGAGATTGGTTGTTGCATGTAAAGCATTTTGATAGCATTTTGCATGTACAGAGGTGACCGGTGTATTATGCGGCAGCAGCAGCAGCAGCAGATGGGGAGGATGGCGCGGAGGTTGAGGAGGAAGGCGATGATGAGGTAAGGCGTGCAAACACACATCGCGCCAGTGACATGGCGCGCCCCTGGCTGCTGCCACAGCAGCGAGCATAGACTGAAACAGCAGGCGCTGTTGAGAGTGCATGTATGAGCCGTTGGTTGAATCGTATGTCCACAGTGCCTGAATGCCGTTGCTTTTGGATGTGTGCACACATGTATGCATGCATCTGCGCCACAAGGCAGTGATGCATCTGTCTACTCTGACCCGCGGCCTGCTCCTCACCCTGCCTGCTGCTGCTGCTGCTGCTGCTGCGCTGTCTGCTTCGGTGGCCATGTCTGGTGTCGCTGCAGGGCTCCCGGCGGCAGCGGCGCTCCGCTACGCGCATGGCGCAATGCCTAGTGGCACACATACAGATTCTAACACCAGCCCGCTGCCTGCCTGATCTGTTTGCATGCTGCTGCTGCTGCTGCTGCTGCTGCTGATACTACTCTATCTGCTGCGTGGGGCCCGTCTGGTGTCGCTGCAGGGCTCCCGGCGGCAGCGGCGCTCCGCAAACAAGGCCAAGTCAGCAGCCACGCCTGCCAGCAGCAAGAAGGCCCGCAGCAGCACGGGCGGCATGACAGACGACAAGGTGGGCAGCAGGCAGTCGGGCTGGTTGGACCAGTGTGATGCGTTCATGTTGATGCCGCTGCTGCTGCTGCTGCTGCTGATCATCATCGTTGAGACAGACGACAAGGTGGGCAGCAGGCCAGGGGAGGGTGATTATCAGCATTTTCAACTGGGTATGCTGCCGCCGCTGCTGCTGCTGCTGTAATGATGACCGTTGCTGCGCGGCCTCTGGCAGTGGTTACATCCAAGTCATGCATAGATCTGCCAAACAACTAGCGGCGCCCACCTGTGGTCGATGGCTTGGCTGCTGGTGGGTGCCCTGCAACTAACGCACACTGCGTTGGCACGCAATCACTGCTGCGCGACACAGCACGTCTGTCGAGAGTCGTGCGGGCGCTGCAATGCTGCAGGAGCATGGGCAGCAGCTTTCATGAGAGGCGAAGGAAGCGCCGCAGCTGCCGCGCCTCTAAAGCTGCTGTATCAGAAGTGCTCAGCTCTTCTGTGTGCTGCGTTGGTGTGCTCTGGTACCTGATGCTTGCAGGAGGCGCTGAACCAGCAGCTGCTGCAGGCCAAGGAGGGCGAGGTGGAGGCCAACACGCGCTGCTGCTTGGCTTGAGATGCTGAGATGCCTGCTGCTGTGTTGCTGCACCATATTGCTTCTTGCTTGCAGGAGGCGCTGTACCAGCAGCTGCTGCAGGCCAAGGAGGGCCAGGTGAAGGCCGAAAGACAGCGTGCTGACGACCTATATGCACTGGCCATGGCCTTCGCACAGGGCAAGGGGGCACGTGAGTATACTGTGTGCATGACAGTCCGCGTTGGAGTTTCGGGGGGCGACAGCTGCAGTGTGTGCTGTGCACAGCGTAGGGGTGGGGGTGGGGCTGGCGGTGGGGCCCTGGCGGTGGGGCCCTGTGGCAGCAGCAGCAGCAGCAGCAGCAGCAGCAGCAGCAGCAGCAGCAGCAGCATGTGTGGGTCTCTAGCGGTTGATGTAGCCCGGTCTGCAGCTTGCAACGTGAACCAATCTCGCATGGCCTGCTGTCCTGTATCCTCAGCTGCGTGTCTGCCTGCTTGCTCATGTGTCTGCCTGCAGTCCCAGCAGCGGCGGATGGAGGCGACACAGAAGAAGGTAAGCATTGCAGCATCAGCTGTGCCTCATCGCATGGCTTGCTATACGCACAGCACAGGCTTGGTGCAGGGTTGCTGCGGGTGCTGTTGGCATGCAGGCCTGATGCAGGCAGGCACCCCAAGCAGAGGCTGGTTGCGCCTGTGCTGAAGCTGCCTCGACATGTGTCTGGTCACGTGTACATGGCGGCTGCCTATACAGCGCACAAAGTTAGAAACGCTCAAGCCCTACTACACCTCCTGCACGTGCAGCATATGCATGTAGAGACAGGTGGGACTTGTATATTATTGGCGTCTTGCGTGCATCCTGCTGGATGCCCCAACATGGGATGGTATGCATCTCCCTGCGCTGCGTCACTTGCCTGCTGTGTTCCTTTTGTTGTGTGCCCTGCAGATGACGGCAGCAGGCAGCAGCAGGAGCTAGAGGAGCTGCAGCAGCAGCAGGCTGCGCTTGAGGCGCGTGAGGCAGCGCTGGCAGCAAAGGAGAAGGCAGCAGAGAAGGCCGCCAAGCAGCAGCAAAAGAGCAAGGGAGACAAGCAGAGCAAGCCAGCCGGCGAGGCTGCTGCTGCTGCTGCTGCAGGTGGGTAGCGAATAGACGAGGCAGTGCCGTTTGCACACTGTATTTCGGATGCACTGGGTGCGCTGGCTGCATACCTGCGCCCCATATCTGTCATGTCACATGACAACGCTGCAGTGTACAGTGCTGCATACAGACACATACGTTTGCTGCATGCATGTGTATCGTGCAGGCATCCAATCGCGCAGCTGCATGCAATAGGCCCCGAGTGCTCAAATTGGATTTTGAATTTCCTGTGCACCTCTCAATAATATGCCCTGATAAACTTGCAGCACCCGAGCCTCTTGCTCTGCACGGCTGCTTGCTTCTGCTCTGCAACAGGCACCCCCAGCAAGGCAGCAGCTGCCTCAGCCGGCCGTGAAGGCATGCCACCACCACCACCAGCAGCAGCAGCAGGGCCGCCAGCGCCCTCTCCCTCCAAGTCTGCACGTGTTGCAGCCCGCGCTGCAGCTGCTGCTGCTGGTGCGGAGACTTAGAAATGTGCACGCTGTCACAGACGCCACGGTGGAGTTGAATGGCTGCCAACAGCTGCTGCATCATCATCATCATGTTACTCATCAAGCCACAGCTGCTGCATGTTGGACTTGCGCGTTGTGTATGGCAGCGAATGTGGTTGCATGCGGTTGCAAACAGCACTGCCCAAGTGACTGCTGTTGCTGCAGCGACATTGGCAGAAATGTTGCTGCAGTTGACTGCGGTGCCAGCTGCGTTTTGCAGCCTGCCAGTAGTGACTCAAGTATTGGCGGTTGTGCATGCCAGCTGCTAGCGTGACACACACCATACAGAGAAGTGCACAAAGTCTTTGACCGCCGGCGGACACGCTGTGCTCATGGTGACATAGTGATGTGTTTTGGGTGGCAGCTGCTGTGTAAAGATTTGCAGGAAAGACATTGCTGTATACATGGCAACCGGCCAGCCGTCACTGGTCACTGCTAGCGCTGTAACTGTTACATGATACTGATGAGCCCTGACCCGAGCAGCTTGGCCGTAATGATGCGTGGAACAAGCACATAAGTATAGGTGTACAACAGCATCACATGAGACACAGGCCGGATGCTCAGGGGATGAACAGGCTGTTCATCCCCTGAGCACCGCACTGCTCCTGCTGGGGTCATATGCATGAACAGGATGTGCAAATGGGTACAATAGACCAGCAGATGGACACATAGGTGCACCAACTTGCGGCAGGTGCATCTTCCAGCTGCCATGACGCCACAACGGACACAATCTCAAGTGCGACATTGCGCAGCCATACTTACGCTGTGCTGAACCACACCCACGCTCACTGGCTCTCGGCAAGGCATAAGTACTGCTCGCATGCTGTTAATTGCCTCCAAATGCCCCATCTCTATCAATACACCACAGCTGCTGCACAATGAGCTGCTGCTGTACACGCCAGGCCCGTCAGCTGCTGCAACAACACAACCGCCTCTGCAATCGGCAAACGTCTCGCATCTCGCTTCTGTTGGGAACTGGCCCTCAGCGCCAGCCGTACTTGCCGGCCGTCTCCGCCTTGGACTTCATGCCCGCTGCCCTGTTCTCCAGCACCTCCAGCTCCAGCAGCTTTGAGCAGCACCCATGCAGTTACACAGCTACCATAAGACCTGCTGCCATAAGACCTGCTGCCACAAATCGTGTTGCCGTACATGCCATAGACATTACCTGCTGCTGAGAAGAACTGCTCTCCTACACACCGCCAACTGCTGCCTCACTGTACATACCCATGGCCCAAGTGGCGCCTCAGCGCCAGCCGTACTTCCCAGCTGTTCCGCCTTGAACTTCATGCCCGCTGCGCGGTTCTCCAGCACCTCAAGCTCCCGCAGCTTGGCAGCAGCACCTCAAACACCCATGCAGCTACACAGCTGCCAAATACCTGCTGCCGTATGCCGCGGCCGCCAGCTGCTGCAGAATACGCTGCCCACGAACACGCCAGACGCGTCAGCTGCTGCTGTGCCCTGGACTTGCAGCTAGCTTGAAGCTAGCCCTCAGCGCCAGCCGTACTTGCCGGCCGTTTCAGCCTTGGACTTCATGCCCGCGGCCCTGTTCTCCAGCACCTCCAGCTCCCGCAGCTTGGCATTCGCAAACAGCGTGCCGATCTGGTGCTTGCTGCGCGCCAGCTTGCTGCCAGTATGCGGCGCAGCCTCGGCGCGCAGCTTCACAGCGTAATCGGCACCCAGCGCGGCCCGCATGCCTTGCGCGGCCTCGCGCTGCGCTGGATCCACATACTTGATTGCATCTGCTTTGACCTCTTTGAACTGGATGTCAGGCATGACTAATTGGGAGCTGCCAGAGCCAGCGCCGCGCCGCGCTGCCTTTGCTGCTTCTGCCTGCAGAGCTTCCTGCAAGAGGGCTTCCTCAGGATGCATTGCTGCTGCTGCTGCTGCTGCTGCTGCTGCTGCTGGGCGGCTTGCTGCTGCTGCGGGTGCGGCTGTAGCGGCAGCACCTTGGTAGTAGGAGCTATAGTCATAGCCAGCGCTGCCTGCTGCAGCATACTGCTGGTGGTACTGCTGCGCATCGTACTGCTGCTGCTGGTACTGCTGTGCAGCGTACCCGTAGCCGCCGCTGCTGCCATCATCTGCTGCTGCTGCTGCTGCTGCTGCTGCAGCTGGCCGCATGCGGAAGGCTTCATTGCTGATAGCTGCTGGGGCGGGCGCTGCTTGCCTTGCATCATCCGCACTGCGTTGCTGCTGCTGCTCGCTGCTAAGGCCACCGCCTGTGTCAAGCCGCGTGCCACCTCCACCCCCTAGCATGCCGCTGCTGCTGCCACCGCCCTTTGGCCCTTTAGGCGCATGCTTTGGCGCCGGCAGGAAGCTAAGTATACTCGGCTTGCCTGCTGCTGCTGCTGCCGGCTTTGCCTTCTTAGCTGCTGGTGCTGCATCATCCTCATCGCTGTCAGATGCTGCCAGCAGTGCCATGTCTATTTTGGGCCGCAGGGTGACCTTGCGCTTGTTTGCAGCTGGCAGCTTTGACCACAGCTTTAGGTCACTTGGCTGCGGGAGGTCTGCTACTGCTGCAGGAGGCGGCCGCAGCGCTGGCCCTGGCGCTGCTTCTGCTTCTTCAGCTGCAGCCGCTGCTGCTGTGCTGCTGGGTGCTGCATCAAAGAAGTTGCTGGGCAGGCCTGCAGGTGCTGCAGCGCTGCTGCTCTCGGGTGGTGCTGCTGTTGCAGGGCTATCGAAGAAGCCAGGAGGCAGCCCAGGAGCTGCTTCTACGGCAGGTGCAGCAGCAGAGGCAGCATGCTTAGGGCCTGGAAAGCTGCCGAAGAGGCTGGGCTTCTTTGCTGCTGCTGCAGGTGCTGCTGGTGCTGTGCTAGTCACAGCTGGGGCTGCCTCGACGGCCGTTCTGCTGGCCAGGATACGATTCGGGACGTCGACTTCAGTTTCAGAGTCCGATCCACTGCCGTAGCCCGTAAGCAGGTCCATGCTGTCCGGCTCTTGCTGCTGTGGCACTCAAAGTTGTTCACTCAAGCTGCTTGCATCGCCATACACGCATGCATGGGCACAATCGATAGGGAATGCGCGTTCTGTCGCAAGTTCTCAGACTGTGAGCTGCAGTTGTGCTGATCGATATGATGGCACAGTGCTGAGACAGTTGCTTGTGCTGCACCCAAGCAGGGGTTTGCTTCTCGTTCGTGACCGTGAACCACCTGAACAGCTGTTGCAGGCACGTCCTAAACAGCCGAACACCACAGCAAGCCACGCTCAGTTACTTGGTAAAGCCTCTGAACACCAAGGTTTCAGGCTGTCAGGGTTCAACTGACCATGCAGTAACACGCACGGCGCGTGATGCACAACGCAAAGAAACTTTCCCCAAGGACGCTCACATCCCTTTGCTCGGCCAGAAACCAGCCCAGCAGCAACAACTGCAGCACCAACAATAGTATACAACAGCAGCACAGCAGCACAGATTCTGCCGGTGCGCCCCAGCAGACCTCTTCCCCTGTACAAATTAACATGCTCGGCTGTATCACATTCCAAGGCCCCTGCCCGAAGCAGATCTGCAGCAGTAGGTCTCCTTCATCTTCGGCTTTCCTGTTGAAAAGATGGACGCATATACCTCTGGCGTCGCACCCGCCGGAAGCTTCAGCTTCTTTGCTGCTGCTGCCCCACCAGCTGCTACTGCTGCTGCTGCCGCTGCTGCTGGCGGCGCCGCCGGCGGCCGCTTGCTGCCAACTGCTGCTACACCATCTGCAGCATCCGCAACTGCCCCTGCAACACCAGCACCATCCAATGCTGCTGCTGCTGCTGCTGCTGCCTTCTCCCTCTCCTTCTCCTTGCCTGCTTTCTTAGCCTTCTTCTTTGCGCGCTCCGCTGCTGCTGCTGCCGCCACCGCCTGCTGCCGCTTCTCTAGCTCCTCCCCCTGCGGATTCACAGGTACTAAATCATCTGCTGCCCACTTGCCCCCCAGCAGCTCCTCTACTGCTGCAGGAGCCTCCCTCAGCGCCCGCTCACTCAGCACCTGCCCTGTCGACCGGTGAATGACAAACTGGAAGCGCCCATTCAACTCCAGCCCAGTCACCGGGCACTGGAAGTCTGCCGCATCACTGCTGCTGCTGCTGCCGTGGGCCTTGCCGTTTTTGCCGTTGCTGCTGCTGCTGCTGCCGCCGACCTTGTGTGCAGGCTCCAGCTTGAGATTAACAACTGCCTTCAAGCTCGTTATGTGCGAGAGTGCTGCAGGCATGGTCTTGTTCAGCAGCGCGTGTACTACTGCTTCCTTGTTGAAAAGGCTGCCCAGCTCATCTGCCACGCAGGGTGGGGCCAGCCGCTCGCCTGACAGCCGGCAGCGCGTGCTGCGAGCCAGCAGCTCCTCTAGGGGGTTCACCTGCACATTGCAGCAGCAGGAGACGGAATGGTGTGTGATTATTTGCAGGTCACAGTGCTTTTGTGCATGAGCTTAGATGTGGGTAGTGTGCTGCGCGCCAGCGGCTCCTCTAGAGGGTTGACCTGTGTGCATCAGGGCGGCATGCGAGAGAGGAGGTATGGTTATATTGTTGTGCGTGTGCACACACGTGAGTGCTGTGAATGTGCGGCATGCGGCTGAACCGCCCGCGCAATCAAACTGCTGATTGTACAAATCTGCCATGCTGAGAGCTGCTGACCATGCAGGAGCAATCAACCAACAGAGAAGCAGGCACCTGCTGCACACCGTACGGACAGGACCAACATGCAGCAGATAAGCAACGTCTAGGCTGCTACTGCTGTTGCCGGTTGCAATGGCATGCACTGCAGACGCGAAGCGATACACAACTGTATCTCAGACACAATCCTGCAGCATGCCAAGACTCCAGCACTCACCTTATCAGGCTTGCGCTGCGCATACATCTCCAAGTAACAGCTCCTGCTCTCCGCACCCGTGCTGCCGCCATCGCCACCGCCGCCTCGTAGCCTGCTGCAAACTGACAGCGTAGCGCCATTGTACAGTGCTGCCTCTGCTAGCGTGGCATTGTCCTGCAGCTGCCTGCTGTGGTGCAGCAAGACCTGCAGAA
Organism: Scenedesmus sp. ARA3; assembly: GCA_004335835.1. Taxonomy (NCBI): domain Eukaryota; kingdom Viridiplantae; phylum Chlorophyta; class Chlorophyceae; order Sphaeropleales; family Scenedesmaceae; genus Scenedesmus; species Scenedesmus sp. ARA3. Next base: position 54,393 of record RWJK01001591.1, on the reverse strand, counting down.
TGTGCAGGCATGGAGACAGCATGAGCTGGAGCACGGGTGCTGTGATGCACATGATGGCACGGCGACATGTATGCTGTGTGTTGCGAAGTTGAGGATCCGATAGCGGGTCTCTAAAGAGCAGCTACCATGCAAAGAAACAGGACGGACCAGGCCACAGTGAGGGCATATGCTGCTGCTGCTGCCATGCAGGCCGGACCCTGCTCAGCATATCGTGACTCGTAAGAACAGAAGGTTTGTAAACTTACCAAAGCCTGCTCAGCATCGATACCGTAGGCTTTGCGTGCTGCATAGGCTGCCTTCAGCTCCGCGATGGTTGTCTGCTCGCATGCGTCCAGCACCAGCGTCTCGCTATCCCTCACAAACAACTGCATGGTTGTCAGTGTTCGACGATAGCAGCACGCTAGCTGTGACTTCTAAATTGCCGCAACTTTGAACTGCAGCTCTGTGCCTGACCCTTGCTGGCTTCTGTTCAGTACTCGGCAGTGACAACTTAAAGGAGCAGCGACAGTATGAAGCTACCTGTGACTTGCCAGGGGGAAGCATCACATGGGACAGGTGCAGCTGAGACCTGATGCAGGGCCCTATCCTGCATGTCATAACAGGGGATGGCAGGCGGGGTTTTGGCTCAACGCCGCATGCTAGATCAACATGGCTGTTGGCTCATGCCTTACACCATGCAGTATTTGAACCAACCTGCAAGGTTGCAACCTGCAAGGATAACAGCAACAGACGTCAGCACAGCAAGCTTTCACAGGTGGAGCCAAACTTGCCAAACTTGAAGTGCCTTGCCCGGATGGCCTCTCCTGGTGCTGCTGCTGATCAGACAGGAGCCGTGCAAATAGGACAACAGCATGTAGACCAGCAGCATGCAAGCCAGCCACATCAACCGCAGCAGCAGCAGCAGCAGCAGCAGCACGAAGCAGACCCTCGGCAGCAGCAGGCGGACCACCCACAGCAACAGCAGCAGCAGCACGCAGGCGACCCCCAACAGCAGCGCAGGGACTACGCCATGCACATGCGTCGCCTGTTCAGCCCCCCTGGCATGCTGCACCCGGATGGCAGCATCAACCAGGAGTTCTTCAGGCCCAAAAAGGTCGTCACCCTCAAGGACAAGTGAGTTGCAGCAGCAGAACTCTGGAAACAGCAGCACATGGCTTGGAGTACCCATTTGCGCCTGCATTTGATACCCTGCTGTTAAAGTCAATGTCACGGGGATTGCAACCTAGGAGTGCGCGGGCCACTACAGCGGGCCACAGGCACTGGCAAGGATACTCAACAATCAACAGTAGTGCCCACATGCCCTTCAATTGAGGCGCAACCCGTGAATGCTGCGCTGCAATCGTATGGCACTGCATCTTCAGCGATGGCAGGGATGCCTAGTGTTGGCGCTGTTGTCAGCGGCACGCCCGCCACGCTCATTCGCATGACACCCAGATGACGTTGCTTACTTCACGCTCCAGATGCATCATCACACTATCTGCTCCACTGCAGCTGGATCACCAAGTGCACACTCCACACCAGGCAAACATTACTCTCCCCGCCCATGCAGTCACGGCCCTCTCTAGTTGTCTTCCACGTTGTCAGCGTCAGTGCCTGCTGTGTGCTGAACACCTACAACTCCAGTGGGCCTCCAAGCAACAGCAGCAACTCATTTCTGTCTCTCTTGCAGGCGCTGGGGTGATGCTGAGCGGGAAGCTCTGTACGCTGGCCTGGCCAAGCACGGCATCGGCAGGTGGCGCGACATCGGCAAAGACATGCTGCCTGGCTGGGACGACCACAGCATCCGCATCAAGGCAGCCAAGCTACTGGGCTGCCAAAACCTGTCGTGGTACTACGGCCGGCGCTTTAGTAGGGTTGAGGCGCAGGCCGAGTTTGAGAAGAACCAGCAGCTGGGGGCTGTTACAGGGTGCTGGAAGAATGGCATGTTGGTGGATGATGAGCGGGGCACGCTGAAGGCGCATTTCACAGCGGCTCACCAGCAGCAGCAGCAGCAGCAGCAGCAGCAGCAGCAGCAGAAGCTTGGGGGTGATGCGTCAGCAGCAGCAAGTGTGGCAGATGGGGAGGCAGCGGAAGTGCAGGCAGGCAGTGCAGAGGGCATGGTATGAAATTTGACTTACCATTGCTGCCACCACCACCACCACCAGAAGCAGCAGCTGAGGTAGCCTCAAGTTGGTATGGTGCTGCTGCCGGCAAAGGCCTGCTTGAACTGCTGGTGTTTGGCCAGGCAGCGCACCAGGCTGGCTTGAAGGCTTCAGGTTGCAGCAGCCGACTGGCAGGTGGCCAGTTGGGTACCACACGATGTTGAACGAATGTTTTTGTGGCCGAAGATCATTCTTGTGAAACAGAACCAGCCTTGAAGCTGTCTGCCGGTAGCTGTTGGGATTCAACAGCAGTGCCATGAGGTGTGTCACCACCTACATGACAGCGCCATGATGGCAGGCACTCAAGCAGTGGCTGGGCCATGGCACCAGCCACCATCCTGCTGCCTGCACAGCAGACTGACGCATTGCTGCGTAAGATTGGCATGATGGGTTTCAAAGCATAACGTGTCAACCGAACGACATGGCGGTTCTGGTAGAAAAGGCCTCCAGTGCAGCGGATTAGTGCTTGTTACTAATCCGAGCCCAGGAGGGTTCAGCAGCCGGTTACTCCCTTCCTCCAACGCGATATAACCGTTTCACATCCATAGTAAGACAATTCAAGGAGTTCTGCGCCTGCCAGTTCCTGTCCGGCGATCGGTTGGCCTTCAACCACCACCCCGACAGCTGTGCAATCATTCGCAGGAGAGCAACAGCCGACAGCAAAATGGCATCCGTCAAATACATATGTTTTTCATTGCTCGTTGCAGCTCAAATTGTGAGTTGTCGGCAGGCTGCAGCGCAGCAGCAGACCCACCAGCTGTCGGGACCATTTGCTCATGAGCCGCTGCTTGTTCCGTGCAGGCCTCTGCAGCGGTTGCTCCGGCAGTGTATGACAAGACTCTGATCGTGGCAGACCTTGCAAGTGAGCGGTTGTAGCAGCAGACACTCCGACTCGCTGCTTACTGTTGTCACCAGCAGATCAGCACAGTGCACTGCTGTCACTGCACTGCACTTTGCTGACTTCCTTTCCTTGCGCAGAGTGCCCCGTCAAGAGCGTGGCATTTGACCCCAAGGATTTCGATCGTGAGTAATGCCCTGTTTGTGGCTGACGTGTATGCCTGTTCCTACTCTTGCGAGCAACCGCTGCTGTCTTTTTCTTTTTTGTCCGTGTTTGGGCATTGACACGTTTCTCCGTCGACAATTTTTTTCCCTACTTCAATCTTTTTTCCTTTTTGTCCGTTCTTACAACAATAGATTATATAGTGTCACATGAAGGCAGCTGCTTGCCTGCTTGTCATGCCAGCTCACAGCGCTCTGCAGCATGCTGCCATCAGCACACAGCAGTTCCTCACAATCTGCAAGAGACCTGATTATCCCTCTGTTCTCTGCTGCTGCTTAACAGCAACCGCCGTGGTGGGCTTGAGCACCACTTTGGAGACACCGGATGTCACTGAGAAGTGCCGCACCGCAGCTTTCGAGCAGCTGATCAACTGCTACACCGACAGCGACAAACTGAGCAGCCTGGCAATCATGACCGGATGCTGCAGCAAGGCCTGCGCTACTGCCCTTGAAGAGGTGAGCTGGATACCTGGGGTGCTGCGACTAGCATTGTTGCAGCCAGGTATAGGTGTGGCGGCATAGCTGCAGACACATCCCGTGTCGAAGAAGTCGATATGACTGGTTACATTGTTTTCACAGCACAGATCACGTGTGGGGAAACTGTTCCTTTAGTTTTGCTGGGCGTGTCGTGGTGCTACAATCCGCCAGTATGCTTGCATCGCCTGGTGGGCAATTCACACTGACGCCATTACTGCTGCTGCTGCTGCTGCTGCTGCAGTCCGTCAAGTCTGGCTGCTTTGCACAGTACACCACGGCCATCTGCAAGGACCCTGCAAGCGCCAGCGTGCAGCTCGGCCTGTGAGTGCCTAGGTTGAATGCGTGACGGGTCTGTTCGGCACACACATACAGCTATACGCTGAACATTTTCGATGAGCAGTAGTGTCGGCACGCGGGTTGAATTGTTTGCATTGCTTGCAGCAGCAGCATAGACGCTGCATTGTGCAGCTCCCACTGCACGACCTGCATTGCACTATGATGTGCAAGGACGCTGTGCGCAACACCAGTACAGTCTGCGCAGCACGTATGCATGTGCCAGTGAGGAGATAATGCGTGACTCATCTTGCGCCTTGCTGCATGTGTTGTTGTGCTGCAGGTCGCACACTGCCAAGCGTTGCGCCAACTACGTTGCTGCATGCCCGGTAAGAAGCACAAGCCAGCAAGTAAAACACACTCTGTGTTTAGTGTTTGCACAGCGGCACTGCCAGATTCTCCCTCATGCATTTGTATGTTTGTTCAGTTGCCCTGAGCGCAGCCTGCGGCCTTTGACTCGAGTGCCTGTTACCATTCCTGTGCCTGCAAACCTGCTGCAACTACCGCCCTATCATCTCCTGTCATCCTCTTCCACGCTGGCTGTGCTGCAGGCCAATGCCACTAAGGCATCCAACACCACCACCACAGCAGCAGCAAAGGGCGCTAATGCCACAGCAGTGGCTGCTAAGAGTGCAGATCTGCCGGCAGAATCCCCAGCTCCAGCTACCTCCCCTGAGCCAAAGAAGAACAGCGCTGTCAGCATGGCTGCTGCCAGCTGTGTGTCTGTTGTGATGGCAGCTGCTGCGCTGGTGCTGGCAGTGCTGTGAGCTGGCCTGCATAGCACAGCAGCAGGCTGGTTGCTGCTGCAGTGCGGCGCGCAGCATGCCAGTTTTCAAACAGCGCTGCTTGACTAGAGTTGCTGTCAATTTTGAGTTGCTCTACACCAAAAGGTTGCTCGGATTTCATGGGATGCCAGCTTGCTTGGGCACAGCCTTGCAGGCAGGCTCTCCTGTTGCTGTTGTCGTGCTATTATGGCCTATTTGTGGCCCACTGGCAATGATTGCTTTTATTGCCTATCGCTGTACCACTGGCTGCCTGTACAGTGCATGGCCCGCCCTATGGATGGATGCCGGGACTGCTTGCTGATGGCGGACGCTCTTATACCTGTACGACTGGCTGTGGCGTGGTAGCAGCCCACACTGCTACAGCAATCTGGTGGTTGCGTCATGAGTCTGTCATTGGCGCGAAGAACAGGCACAGTGCTCATGTCATGTAACATGATCAACGTAACTTACGTATGTGACATGAAATGTGACACGATGATGGTATGTGACATCTGCAGTCATCCGGGCATCAGCCCAAGCATCAGCGGACAACATTGCCGCACACTGTCAACGGCTGACACAGCATTGCTGTTGCAAAGGCCCTAAGTAAGCAAGCTGGACTGCATCTAGCTGAGCCGCGAGCACCCTCGCAGCTGCTTGAACTTGATTGCCACCCGCATTGTCGATGTCATGTTGTTCATCAGCAGCCCACATGTGCATGTCGATGTCATGTTGTTCATCAGCAGCCCACATGTGCATTTACATGGCAAGCAGCTGTTGCTGTTCTTTGCGCCTCGAGGCGCACGGTCCATGGACCTGGCCAGAGTGTCTGATTGAAGAGTTGCAGGTGACAGTATCAAGAGGTTCACCGTGCATGCAGATTACAGTGTCTGCTGGCTCCACACAGCAGAGCTGCTTGATAATATAGCGAGTACACTTGCAAGGCAGAGCCGCTGCCGCCCTGATGGCGACAGCAGTAGCGTTTTAGCCTAAAAAAACGATTGTTTTGATCAGAAGGTACCATCAAGCTGTCCAACAGCACCATCGCCCTCAGCATGACAAACAATAGGAACAGTAGCAACACCCGCACGCTCTTGGCATGCAAGCATGCAACAAACAACCGTGGGGCATCAAGCGCTGCAGCTGACCACAAGTCAGCAATGCTTTGCAACCACGCGCATGCCCAACACTAGCAGACCGGGTGACACCGAACAACACGCCCTCAACCCCGCAAAGATTTATTCGACATGCCTCACAGTGCAGCACCATCCTGCCGGCAAGCGCGGATGCTTTTGAAGAGGTGCATTACATGCAATGAATCAATTGCACCCGATTGTGGCTGGTGTGCCACAGTATCTGAACAGGAACAGTAGCAGTGCATGCACAACTCCTGTGTTGTGCACCATCCTGGCCTGTGAAACATCCACCAACACCTGACAGGCGCCTGTGCAAGGCACCGCGCAGGCCCAACTCTGCTGATGATGCAGTTTCAGACCTCAAGCAGCAAGCCCGTGTGCTGTGCAAGAGAGACGGCAGGCTGTGCTCGATTGTGGATATGAGAGACAGAGTCAACATCACAGAACCTGGACAACAACATTCCTTCCAACCTATTGTGCAGCAGTTGCTGAGCAAGCTGCATCCTGAAGCAAATGTGAGAATGCCACAGACGAAGCTGGACATTCGCAACAAAGTGTGACAAGCCGTGACCTGCCATGCCCTGTGTTGGACATGGAAGTCTACGGTTCCCACTTCCATGCTGTGTAAGCTGGTACAAGCGCGGCCCTTAACACTACTCTTGCATAGGATTGGATACGTAGAGCCATGCATGCCATCCATACTTATAGTATATGAAATGATCTATTGTAAGTAACCACCTGAGCCCGCCAACTCTCACAGCTGCTGATGTAGTATGTGATTGCATGCTGACGGCCGCTATGCAGCAGCAGTGCCGACGTATGCCTCATCTCTAGCCCTTTGGCCTTTAAAGCATTTGATGGCATATATACTCGCCCTGTGAAATGCACGCACTCCCTTCGCAGTCGGATTGGGTTGCTCTCGGACATGGTCAAACAATTGTTGACCAAAACACACACTGACATAACATGCAAACCATGCGGCAAGCGAGGCACTCACAGCAGGTGCTCGCACCACACACACCCTTAACCGCGGAAGCCAGGTGTATCAGGGATCGGGTTGCTGTGCTGCAGGACCGAAAGGAACTGCAGCTCAATAATATGCATGCGCAGCACACAGAACCCAGCCGTATCTGAAACTCTGAACAATCTCTGTGCACAAACACCACCAGTGCTGTGATAAGCTGAAAAGCAGCACCCCTGTCCTTGTGCCTCGAGAGTGGCTGCAGAGCAAGTGACTGCTCTGTCTGCATTGAATCAGTCTCTATTTGCAGAGCACCCAAGAGGATTGGTCACCACCTGACACTGGGCCCTGGGATTAGGTTTGGCAGCTGATACAAAGACACTGCACTCTGCCAGATGTACCCTCTTTCTTTCCATGTAACTGCACAGACATGCAGCAACAAGTAGGATTGTGCTTCATGCATGCATCAGCACGATGGGATCGCAGCAGGCGCTGCATCTTATGTCACTTGCACCGCCTTGATCGGCGTGCAGGATGGCGTGCGCAACAGCAAGTCACTGTTGCGCACTACTGACAAAATATCGCCTCTGTGCTCACATTGGATTCAGCTCGTGGCTTCCATGCTGCTGATAGCATCCACAGCACCCACGCTCGATAGGCGCACCACTGACAAAATGCCGCATCTGCGCTCACATTGGATTCAGCTCAAGCGCCATGCTGCTGATAGCATTACAGCACCCACGCTCGGCAGGCAAACAACCCCCGAGCATGCATCACACACACGCCGTCTCCGCTGTCTCGCATGCGGAATCAAATGCTCACACAATGCATATCCGTGTGGCTTTTGTCCACACCGCTTGCGCTCAAGATTTACTTGGGCACTGCAAAGGTGGTGAAGTTCATCAGCAGGCTCTGCACGCTGTCAAAGTTGCTGGTCACATTCTCCGCCGGCAGCCACAGCTTGCTCTCGAGCAGGTCGCTGTTCTGCGTGCCCAGCTCTACAATGCTGTCCATCAGCGGCATGTTCATAGGCTTCAGGTTGTTGTTCTCCGCGGCCAGGAACGCCAGGGTCTGGTTGCCCTGCTGCAGCATCGACTCCTGGTAGTTGCGCAGCTGCACCTGGTCGATCTGGGAGGGAGTGTGGGTGCCCAGCAGGAAGATGACTGCTGAGATGGCAGCGGTGATGATGAGGGTGAACACCCAGCCTGCAGGAGAGAACACAGCAGCACAACAAACTGTCAGCACAGCGGCAGCAAGTAGAACTACAGCGGCAGCACAATCAGGGTTGCCGTACACATGGTGGGATGCTGTACAAGCAACAGCAGCTGAAATCACACCAAAATGTATGTCCACATGCAGGCGAAGCACATCCTGCAAGCTACAAACAGCAGGTTTAAACCCACCGGCAAACATCTTGGCGTACAGCAGCCAGTTGAGTGCCTTCCAGCGGCCCTCAGCCACACCGCCACCAGCAGTGGCTCCAGTGATGGTGTGGGTGGTGGACAGGGGCAGGCCAAAACTTGAGCCCACAGCAATCACAAAGGAGGTAGCCAGCTCCATGCAGAAACTGGCAGCAGCAAGCAGCAACGACAGTCAACACAGGGGCATGGGTCAGGTGGTGCCTCGACAGCAGTGTAGCTGTCTGTGAGCAGTGCTGTGTGCTGGTGCATTCGCTCGTGTGCGGCTCCGCAGCATGCCGCAATCATGCCAGGTCATGCACTGCCACCTGAAACTGGCACAGCCAGTCTACTACAAGCTGCAGACAGCCGAGATGCGCCCGCACTCACCCGCGAGAGGGTGTGATGTGTGTGCACTTGACGCCCAGCACGCGCATGATGTTGTAGCCATATGTGGCAAGGCCCACCACGATACCAGAGCCTCCCAGAGCCAGGATCCACAGCTCGGTGTCACTGCAGGAAGTAGCAACACAGGCAGCCGCAGGTGTCATGTTGGGCAGGGCATTGCCCGAAAGAAATGGTTGGCAGCTACGCGTGCTTCATCAGGTGGTGTCGCGAGAGTGCTTTTAAATTCTGAGCAGTCGTCAAGGGTTGAGTTCCAGCCGCCACACAAGCATACGTCGCAAATGGGTTGCAAATCAATGCGTTGCACTGCGGTAGCCAGCATCCGAAGGATCACAGCTTAGCAAACAGCTGCAGATGATGGAGAATACGCAAGTGGCTCACCTGTTAGAGGAGGGCACCTTGAAGGTCTTGTACACCATCAGGGCAGCAGCGAAGGAGCCGATGGCGTTGGCCACATCGTTGGCTCCGTGGGCGAAGGCCATGGCGCACGCAGAGATGACCTGCAGCACCTGCAGGCCGCAACACAGCACAGGTAGTGACAAGTAACATGTGTTAGTTACATGTGTTAGTAACAGTGCATGATGGTCACCAGTTTGCTCGCACCTAATGAACAGGCTGCAGGGGAACAGCGCGCGCTGCATGTGTTGCTGGCACTAGCAAGCTCCACACAAGCAAGGTGCAGGAATGGAATAGCACACATGTGCGTCATGCCCGGCTAATGTTGAAGGCCTGTCGTTACTGTGTTAGTGAAGCATTTGTAACCCACCTTGAACACCTCCTCTGTGCGTGGGTCAAACTTCTCAGCATCGTCGTGCATCTCCTGGATCTTGTCGTTGCCCTCCACGTCAGCGTGGATGTCATGCGTGAGGCCAGATAGAGCAGCGTTCCTGCAAGCAGAAGCAAGCAGCCAGACGTCAGCACAGGTCACCAGAGTCATGCATGTTGATGTTGAAAGCTCCGCGACAACGTGGATGCCATGCGTGAGGCCAGACGGCGCAGAGTTCGTGCAAGGGCAGCAGACAGCAGGAGTCAGCAGCCGCTTGCAGTGGGCGCCGCGCAGAAACCCGGCAGGGCAACATGGATGCAAGCACATCCGACATGGTCAACCCGCAATCACCAGCTGTTGCAATCAAGTATGATCTAACCACAACCCTGAAGCAAATGAAGCGCAGTGTTCACACATGGCCGCTGCCCTCACCTGAAGCGAGTGAGGTAAGCACCGATGGACTTGTCGTTGGGGTCCACCTCCTTAGCAGCCAGCATGTTGTTCACCTTCTTCTGGAACTCATCCTCCTCAACATCCTTGAACTTGCCGCCGGCATCAATCACGATGTCGCTGGCGTCCTTGCTGCCGCCGTGCTGGCGGTCGTACTTTGCAACCATGCGCTTCATGATCGGCCACAGCACGGCAGTGCCAATGATCGCAGCACCCACGCCGGAGACCGCGGAGAGCCACGCGGCCTTCTCAGTCTTGATCTTGACCACGGCAGAGACACCCTTGGTCTGCGGGTGAAAAGAATGCGGGCAGAGGTGAAACCGGCAGGTGCAACATCAAGCGTGTGGGTTGAGGGCAGATGCAGTACACGGGTGCGCAGAGCAAAGGGGCAAGGGAGCCGATTTGTGCCAGCTTTACAGCAGTATTCTGCCGGGCCAGCCCGGTCAACAGGCTTACCGGCAGAGTCAACAGGCTGCTAGTCGCCACATCGATGGGCAGTGACTGGCTCTGCCAAACTCACTTGAGTCTTGCTGCTTTGCATTACGTGGCAGCTGTGCACACACAATGCGCAGCTCTGCACGTGCACACACGCAATGCGCAGCTCTGCACAGCTCGCTACCTCTGCAACTCACCAGCACAAACAGCAGGCTGACAAAGATGGTGAAGAAGATGAGGAAGGGCAGCACCCAGAATGCGATCTTGGTGCTGTTCTGGCGGCGCAGCACGAACGTGCGGATGATGAGGAAGAACACGAGTGTGATGAGCGCAGCCAGCAGCGGGGACAGGAACCAGGACACCACAATGGGCGCGATGCCGCGCACGTACGGGAAGTCCGGGCGGGGCTCGTACCACGACACAGCGCTGCCGCCACCAAAGGCCATGGCAAAGCCTGCACGCGGTTGGCATGGGAAGCAGGTGTGCAGCAGAGGGGAACACAGGTGTTGAGAAGGTGTGCGCTCACTCCTTGCGGGTTGGGTGATGCAGCCGAACCACGTGATGGCATTGGCGGCTGTACACATGTTGCATTGAGCATGTGCTGTTTGATATTCAATGGTCGCCGAGGCACAATGCAAGCAAGCACGAACAGATGCCCTCAGCTCTGCAGTGCCGCTGTTTAGGTTTCAGCGGCATGTGAGAACTCAGCACTCACCGATGATGCCTCCGATGATGGAGTGGGTGGTGGAAACTGGCAGCTCCAAGTACGTGGCCAGCAGGATCCCTGCAGCAGCAGCAGAGCAGCAACATCAGTGAGCCTACTATGTGCACAGCTGCAGAACATAGGGCACGTCTAGTAGACGATCAGAGCGGGAGGAGCAGCAGTCGGCAGTGCACATTGGCTACAGAACCACATGCATGCATCACTGGCGGCGACTCAGCAGACAGTGCTGCAGGGCAAGATACATGCAGCGAAGCAGCAGCAGTACTCACACATCATGGCGGCCGTCTCTGCTGTAAGCATGCCGAACATGAACAGGGCAGGGAACTTGGCGAAGGTCGCAGGCCTGGCAATGCCACCAGCAATGGTCCTCGTCACCTGGCCACCCAGGGTCATGGCACCCTGCAGGAATGCGCAGCAAGTTGGGTGCTGGTGAGTGAGTGATAAGGCAAAAAGGAGTGCAAGAAGGAGCGGAAGGAGTGCCAGTGCTGACGGAGCTCTGAATGTTCTGATCCAAGGAACCTGTAGCGCTGCTGCTCCTTGGTTGATGACGAGCCGAGGCAGCAGAAGCTGCGAGCAAGGAATGCAACGCTGTTTGCAGAGCACCATGTTGTGCTGTGTGCTGTGTGAAATCAAACACTGCTCGGCAGATGAGCTCACTAGGAATTCGAAGATTCCGGCAATGAGGACAGCTGACCACAGCTTGAGGGTCTTGCTGCCCACACTGGTACCTGCAGTGATAGAAGACAGGGATGTCTTTCAGTAATCAGCGCACAGCAAGCAGCAGCTTATAAAGTCCACCCTGCTTGCATACCTTTGCATAGGCACCAAGCAGTGCTGTGCACTGCCTGTTGGCTGCAGAGCTGCCGCCACTCAAAACATAGATACAGCATACTGACAAAGTGGTGCTTGCAGTACGGAGCTGCACTGCGGCGAGTCACTGTGAAGGACAGTAGAGCAAGAAAGCTGCAAGAGCTGGCAGAGAAGGTTTCCAACTCACCAAAAGAGTTGGCAACATCATTGGCACCTGCAAAGCACACAAGCAGCGGCAGGTTGGTGTCAGTGTTTGGCTGCAGGAAAGGGTCTACAATATTCTGTGGATCTGCACCAGCTGTCAGCGTGCAGGCACGCAACCGCTGCTGCTTTATTACAATGCAGGTAACCTGCATCTTAAATACACCATAGAACCACTACTGCTTTCCCTTGCTACAGCCTGTGATCATTGGCCACTGCTCGGATGCTCACCAATGCCATATGCGTCCAGCCAGGCAACAATGCCGTGCTGCAAACAAGAGAAAAAGTTGTTTTACAGCTTAGCAGGTAATACACGTTATACGGGGCAGGGGCGCGTAACAAGTAGAAAGCCATTGCACGTGAGCCACGACAAGATGGCAGCCATCGAATCTGCCAGCTGCAGCCGCCATACTGCCGCATATACTCACGATCACGATCATCCATGTGTACTCCTGCAGCAGGAAACGGGGAGCAGTGTTAACACAACTCCGCAGACCGATGTTGCAGGGTCTGCCAGGCGTCAGCACCGCCACATGACACAGCAACGCTGGCGAGGATGGGCTGTGCTCCAACACTTTAAGGTTGCGCTGGTAGGTGGTGCTGCAGAAATCAAGTGCTCACCGTCCACGCCATCTTAGCTGCGTCTGTAGGTGGGTTACGGTTCCTTGAGGATGGCTTTCAGGCGAGATCGGCCGGCGAGAAGGCTTTGGTGTGTATGGTGTGAAAGACGTCAGTACATTTAAGCCTGCGTGGCGCTTGCACTATGACAGCTGCAGGTTGGAGGACTTGTGGTGCTGGAATATACTGTTAGAGACAGCCTTCACGTACTGCTCTGCTGGCAGAAGAAACACAAATACGTTTTCTTATTGTAAATTCCATGTTTCAGGCCCGCTCTCACGCGCTCTGCTGTGCATATCCTGACGGGCGGGCATGACCCGCCACATGTTCGGACGAACACCTACATTTTGTTGACACTTCTTCGCCGCTGACTTTCGCCATATACTTATCATCTTAACCTCAAAGCGAATCCTCAGTACGCCCAACAACGATGCCTTAGGACCCAACAATCCTCCTGCCTAGTAACTAGTTACACTCCTAGTTCGCAGTGCGAAGTCGCCCAGGTTACCACACCCTTGAGCTGTGGCTACCAGTTTCAAAACGCTTGCTTCAAATGCTTGCTAAAGAACGTGCCTGCATGCTTGTTGTGCTGCCAGTGCTTCTGCTCTTGCTGCACGTGCTGGGCGCTGCCTGCTGTGCGCGCCGTCTGCTGCTGCTGCGCACCAACTAAACGCCCAGGCGACAGCTGCCCATTATTGCCCCAAGAACCACCGTGGTACTGCACAGGTGACCTGCTTGACTCCACTTCCTGACTGCTGTTTGTGGCCGGCGCTGCGATTGTGCTGCCACCAGGGCTTGATGGCTGCATGCCTGGAGCAGGCTTGGTGATGTTGTTGAACGGCTGACCATCGTGCAGCACCAACATCTGCAACAGCAGCGGCAACAGCAGCGGCAACAGCAGTGGCAACAGCAGCGGCAACAGCACAGTCATTTTTGCATCCATCTTGCTATAAATAGCGCGAAATGCTGCAGACACCTGCCAATGGGGGGTTGCACACATGCTGGTGAACAGGCTGTTGATGCCGCGGCAACTGCAGTGCACCATCATGGTAACAGCTGTGTAGCAGCGGATGTTTTTCCGCAACCCGCTGCATTACTCTGCTACCCTTTGCACTCTTCTGCACAGACACGCCGCAAGCATTGCAGACTGTGCAACACTTGCTGCACGCTTGCACCCAATTCACATGCATACGCATGCGACGCCCTCACAAGCACCAGTCACATCATGGCCCTACTGCAACTCCGCTGCTACACAGCTGCAGCTCCGTGTCAACAGCGGCACATCGCCGCAGCACCCACCAGGCCCCTGCTGATGCGCCCCTCCAGCCCTGCCGCCTGCCGCACCGCCTCATACTCTGCGCTCTGCTGCAATGTCAGGCTGGGGTTGAAGCTACCATCCGGCATGTTGGCGTCAGCACGCGCAGCATACCAGTCGTCCACAGACGCCACCACCGCAGCCGCCAGCTTGCCGGCAGCAGGCACACCCCTGAGCGCGCCGCTCACACTGCCAGCGCTGTGGGCGTACAGAGTGGATGCCGGCAGGGACATGCCACTGAGGGGCCGCAGCTGCGCGGGCAGGTGCTCTCCTGCTGCTGCAGAAGCAGCGCCGCTGCTGCTGAGTGCTGGACCCGCTGCTGCTGCTGCTGCTGACGCTGCCCTGGCTGCCGCTGAACCTGCAGGGAAGCTGAAGCCAGCTGCACTGCTTGTGGTGGACATGCTGCTGTGTATGGTCTGCCACATCGCCTCCTGCTGCTGCTTCACTGTTCCGGCAGCCTTGCAGAGCGCAACCGCAACACGACACGAGTGCATCAAACGCGAGACATGGTGCCGCATGGCAGGCAAGACACCGTCACACCAATTGCTGGAGAGCAACATGTCCTCCTGTTGTGGTCAACTTGATGCAACAACTGCTGTAGTCCATTCCTGTGGCTGCCACTGGCATGCACGCACGCTCTTGCAGCAGTCAACTGCAGACAGCACTGTGACCGCCCACACCCGCCAGATACTGCTTGCAGGACATGCAGCGCTGCCTCACCTGCTGCTTGGCAGCAGCCCTCAGGTGCTGCTCCAGCGGTTGCCCAGCCACAACAGGAGGCACCCGCACTGCAGCGCCCGCTGTTGCCTGGCCGCTGAATATGCCAGGCCTGCAGCCTGTGGAGGCCAGGTGGTGCAGGCGCGACACCTGCGGCCACGCAGCAACAGCAAGTCACAGAGCAGCAGCCAGGTACGGCTGCCTCGGCGCTGCTGCTAATGTTGCGGCGGCAGGCTGTGCTCAGCTCCAGGCTAGCACATGCGTGCACTGTGCAAGGCTACGCTCCTCCAGCTGGGTCCGCTGCTTGTCTGCTGTTGTGATGCCTGATGTGTTTGTGCCCCTCAGAAAGAGGCAGCTGCATGCCGCTACAAACACCGCTGCATCCTGCAGTTTAGTCACAGCATATGCACCCTCCACTTCACAAACACCGCCACACCCAAGCAACAGCGGCACCGGCGCATGCCCACCTGCGCATCAAACTGCTGCTTGGCTGCCTGCTGCGCCTGCTGCTGCTGGTGCTGCAGCGCCTCCTGCAGCTCCACTGCCATGCCAGCTCTCACAGCCGCATTGGCCGCTGCTACTGCCGCCAGGTATGCCTTGCGCTTGTAGAAGTCATGCACCCTGCTCCTGCTGAAGTGGCCGCGCCAGCACTTCTGTATCACTGTAGCCTGGTGGTTGAAGTAAGCCTGGTGCAGCGGCAGCAGAAGCAGCAGCACATGCATGAGCTGGAAGACGGGACCTCAGCGGCATGCAGTTGAATAGCACGCCTGTGGATGCTGAACTGTAGTAGACCCTGCGCACATGCCAGAAGTCACGTGTGCATTGCTGCATGCTTGATGGAGTGCTGCTGTTAGAGACAAAGCAAGCTTGCGCACACAGTACTGCTGCACTTGCACTGCTGCTGCAGCCTGGTGTCTGGTGCATTTGAGTGCTGGGCTGACTGCAGCAACTACATGCTGTCAGTTCCATAGACTAAGCCTTACTTCTCGCAGCTGCGTGTTTCTGGCTGACCGAGCAGCAGCAAATCTCTGCCTGCCCAAATAGCCCCTCCAGCAGCGCTGAATGGTCAGGGTTACATGACTGACACAGCAAAAAAAGTGCAGTAACACAGCAAGGCAGCTCAGCAGTATGTGCTGTCATGTATCGCGCGCAGCGCTGTCGTGTGCAGTGCCAGAGAACCAAGACAGCAGCGATAGCATTGATAGCAAGGCTGATGCTGCTGCGGTAATGCTGCAGGGCACAGTGCAAACATTGACTCACACCTGAGCTTGTGGAGCTCATGTCTTTGCAGTTTACCACGCCAGCATGACTGCAGCACCACTGCAGCATGCTCCTCCTCCTTCCTGTGCTGCTCAGCAGCTCTGCACAAATGGTGCCGCAGCTAGACCAGCATCAGTACCCTCGATATAAATTTATGTGAGTCTCAGTTTCAACTTGGCCCACCTGCACCTCTCATAGTACTCGTCCACTGCCCTGGCAGCTGCTGCACTGAGCCTGTCCAGTGCCATGCTGCTACTGTTGGACTTGCATGCTAAGCTACGGGCTAGCCTCCACGGCTAAGCAAGGGACATACTACTGCTGTAACTGGGGGGTTGTGGCCTTTATTGCTGTGGCTATCGCATCTGAAGCAGCATTGCTGAGCAGTATGGATTGTCGCGAAACTCGAAAATTACATCCCTTTAACTCCAAGCAAATGGTTGAAACACATATTTTCTTCTATCTTTCGCAGAGCAAAACTTCACTTGCGTTGTGATAGCCGTATACGGATAGCCTCGAAGCCAAACCCTAGCGACAGCTGATGCAAAAACTAGTGAAAGTAAAGGTGCCAAACTTGTATCAGGAGTGACGTGTGCCAAAGCTGTCAGAGTATGTTTGAGTAGGACAGCCAGCTGGATCCTTGGATGGCGGTTGGGTCCTCCACCTGTCGACGCTCGAACGGTATCATCAGGGCCGGCTGCAGGATGGGCTGGGGCAATGCGGATCGCCGAACAACTTTTGGCATGCGATGGTCAAACATCAGCGGACGGAAGACGCGCAGTAGGACAGGGATCAAGCTATGCAGCCATTTCTGCTAGCATGCTTGTTTGCATTGCTGGTGAGCTGACATCCTGACAAACCATGATACAGCTTTGCCCTGTACACGATCAACACGAAACTAGTGCACATATTACGCGAGCAGGGCTGCCATGGCCGCAGTAGCATCACTGTAGCAGCAACTGACAGCTCCCGGTTGCCTGCTGCATGCACAGGCTGCCACCCAAGGTCAAGGAGAGGTGGATCCGTCCAGAATTGTTAAAGATGTCAACAAAGGTACGACATTTCTCCATGCTGCTGGCGCTACATCGCCCGTTGCGATCGCACATCCTTTGCTGGTGGCTGCACTTGACATTTGTGCCAGGCTGCGAACTTTGCTGAACACACGACTGTGCTTTGCTGCCGCAGACTGCCCTGTCAACACCACCCTTTACACACAGGATGAGTTTAGCGGTGGGTTACTACGGCTTGCTGCAATGCGAGCGGTGGTCGCACCAGTTCATGCTCCACATGGCATCAGCGATGACAGCAGCAGCCCTGCAGGATGACAGCAGACAGCAGCAAGGCACAGCCAGCAAGAGCAAGAGCACGCAGCGAATCATGCCCAATGCAGCAAGTCAAACTGGCGGGGGAGTGCGCCAGCCGAAACAGCTTGGCTGTCAGCCGATCAACGCCTCGCAATGTGGCACACATTGCATGCTGTTTGTTGCGGAGATCTGCAGTGCGACACGCCTGAAATTTTCCAGCGCTGTGTCCCTGAATGAGGGCGCATGCAGATGCTGCCTGACATGCATTTCGTGCTTATTACTACTTTATTCTGTGTGTCGCGCATTGCAAACAACCTCTTGTGCAGTGGACAAGCTGTTTGGGCTGATGACGCCAATGGTCAGCCAGGGCAGCAGGGACAGCCCCTGCGCCAGGGCAGTGCCCAACCTGACCGACTGCGCGGCAGACGGCACCCTGCAGGTCAGGGAGGGCTGCTGCTCCACAGCTTGTGCTGGCAAGATGCAGCAGGTGAGGCCGCTGCAGCACGCCAATGCATGTTGTGCATGCTGTGGCTGTACCATTGTTGTGTAAGCAGGTTCCAGGTGAACCGCAAGCCGAGCTGATCTGCAGCAGCATGCAGCAGCAGCAACATCATGATCTGCATGTCCCCTGCACAGCAGCCAGCACCCCACCACTAGGTAAACACTCCTGGGTTGTGATGCACGGATGAAGCGCTGCCTGCACTGAATGCTGTGTATTCCGAATGCCAGGCGCTGGTGAGCAGCGGGCGGCAGTGCTACAGGGAGTTCATCGAGGTGAGCTGCAGCAGGCAGCAGCTGCTGTGCGCAGCCGCATTGCAGCATTGCCAGCATATCACCACATGTTTTGAAATATGTGTAAGAAGCTGTGGTAGCGAGCCAGTAGGATTCCGTCCCCCCTGGTATAAAAAAAAATTGTATAAGAACGAATTGATGTATTGCATAGTGGGGCTTGTCCTCAGGTGAACACTGCAGCACTCCCTTACATGTCAGCACCAAATCTGATTGAAGTGCATCTGTTGGCATGCTGAGCTACTCGTAACATGGCATGTGATGTATGCAGGTGATGTGCAACAGCACAGAGATCCGCGAGTCCATTTGCCGCGTGCTGTTTGGTGCTGCCAAGCGCTGCCTGGGCTTGCAACCCTCCTGCGAGCTGCTGTCACAGCCTGGTGACTTGCTCAATGCCTCAACAGTCACCGCAGGTGCTGGCAACGGCAGCAACATCACTGCAGCAACGCCACCACAGGAGCAGCTGCAGCAGCAGCAGGCTAAAAATGGCACAGGGGTTGCTGCAGGAAACAGCACAGGGGTCGCTGCAGGAAACAGCACAGGGGTCGCTGCAGGTAACAGCACAGGCGCCGCTGCAGGAAACAGCAGCAGCGGCAGCGGCACCAGCGCAGGCAGCAGTAACAGCAGGGGCAGCGGCAGTGCCATTGTGGGGAACAGCTTTGGTATGAATGAGCTTGCAGCTGCTCTGGCAGCTCAGGAGGCTGCTCCTTATGCAGCACCTGATCCCTTCATGCCTCTCGTGCCGAGGCCTGTGGAGACCGCCTCCTCAGCTGTCGTGCTGGCAACGCCTGAAGAGATTGACGAGGCAGCGGCCCGCCGCAACGGCAGCCGCAGGGCCATCGTCACAAGTGAGTTGCGGTGGAATCTGCTGCTGTAGTGTACGTAAAAGGACAAGTTAATACAGTAAAATGCACAGTTACACACCTATGTGCGGAAAAGTAGGCACAAGCACCGCATGTTGCGCTGTTGCAAGGTTTGCATGAACCACAGCAGAGCAGTGTGCTGTGCAATTATTGTGTAGTTTCTGAGTGCAGCGATGATTCTTGCATTGCGGCACTGCCTGTGTGTCCACCGCAAGCTTGTCCAGCACATGCTCAGTTTTTTTTTTTTTTGATCCTAAGACCGCAAATAACCAGGCAGCAGCTGATTGTAGCCATTCCAAGGCTTTGGCACACAGCTACGCTGACTCATGCTCGGAGCTGCTGCCTGGTTACGGTTCCGCTGAAGGCATTGTCACACAGGTACAAGTAGCTACTGCCTGGTTATCCGCAGTATCCATTCACAGCATTAGCACACAAGCACGATTGGCTGCTGCCCTGGTTATCCGCGGTCTCAGGGCCCTGGTGAGATGTGCTGCTTTCACATCAGCTGCTCCCAAATCACGCAATACCATGCTTGCTGTTACATCCGTGGTTGCAGGCAACACCACTGGACCTACACCTATGAACAGTAGCAAGACAGCGAGCGCAGCAAACAGCACTGAGCCACGCACACCGCCGGGAGCCGAGGGCTTGGCGCCACCTGCTGCTGCTGCAGCAGCTGTTGACCAAGACAGGGCAGCACCAACACCTGCTGCACCAGCAGCACGGGCAGCTGCATCCAGCAGCAGCACCAGCCTGCTTATCGGCCATTGGAGCGCTGGGGCAGCTGCAGCAGCAATGCTGCTGTTGACGGCGGTGTTGAGCTAGGCGGTGTTGGAAGAGTCTGTGGTTTAGAGAGTTTGTGGTTTGTGGCTTTGCCAGAGCCGCAGTTTGAGCTGCAGGCGGTAGGTGCAGCTGCCTGTGAGCATGAGTGGCGGGCGTGTGCATTCATGGGCAATAATGCGTGCATGAGCTGCTCGTTTTAAGCTTGCTGCTGTGGTTACGGCCTAGCATGCTTCTAAGTGCTGATGTTGTGCGTGGCAGCACCCAAAGAGGCCGGGCTAGCGCACTTTGTTGTTACCAGGGAGGACGGGCTAGCGCATTTGCGGCCGCGCCTTGATTGCAATCAATCCATTTGGCAGGTTGGTGATAGGCTATTTGAAGCTTTGTTTGAGACGTACGAGCCCTTTGCTGTTCTAAGAGTTGCACTTGTTGCTGTAGCTCGCATGGCAATGTGCAAGATTATGTGTTCATGGCGCAGCACAGCTGTGGAGGGTTGTCAGGGTGGCATGTGTTTCCTGTGATGCGCCAGCTGTGCCGTTGATTTGTCAAAGCTAGCAAGCTGCGTATGTTTGTCGCCGGATTCGTGTGTTACACAATGACACGTACTTATGCAGCAGGCCCCGGCCTAGCAGTTTTGCCTGCATCTGTTATTGCATCCAACTGCAGCGCTGCATGCCAGCTGCGGCATCGACCAGGTTGAAGTGCCGTGCTTAGGGAGTCCCGTTGCGAAGCTGAAACTCAACCAAGACTTACAGAACAGCTCGATTGCTTACGTGCTGTGGGCGGCAAACGCAACCTGTCGCCAACTGCCTGTCACGCGCATCGTACGAGTACCGTTTTGTCCAAGGTAGGGTGGTGATGACCAGCAAGGGCACTCGGCCACCGATAAAGACAAGAGAGAGCCTCCAGGAGAGCGGATTACTGTGTCTTTAGGTTTGCCTCAGCTTTTATTCGTGATACTGTCGGCAACATGGTCGCCAAGATGTTCGTCAGTTTCGTTGCAGCACTGCTTTTCCTTGCTGCGCCACAGTGCAGAGGCCAATACAACCCTGCTTACATAGTCGCAAATGTTACTGGGGGTGAGTGTGTGCTTGTTTTGGCCCGCGGCAGAGAGGATTTGAGCACACGGCAGCAGCAGACCTGCTGCTGCTGCACATGAGATAAGATGCACATAGATCATGCAGTTGAGAACACGTTGCTATGAAGCAGGTAAGCTGAGAGGCTTTTTAGTTTCCCTGATCAGAAGATGCGCCTCTGCACCATGCGAACTACAGTTCATGCGGGCAGCTGCCAGCAGCAGCTGGTAGATGCTGTTGCACGTCTGCTGCTGTGCAGCAGCAATTGCGGTGCTCTGGCAGCTGCACTCGCTCACAAATCAACAGACAACACCGCATACAGCTGCAGCTTCTCCACCACATTCTATTTGCATCAATAGCCAGCCCCCTTAGCTCCGCCACAACTCAAAGCGCCTGCTGCAGTGCTTTGTCCTATACGCTGCCTACTGCTGACACATTGCTGTATCTTCGCTGCCATCGCCTCCTCTGCTGCTGCTGCTTCTGCTGCTGCTGCTGCTGCTGCTGCTGCTGCTGCTGCTGCTGCTGCTGCTGCTGCCCTCAGACTGCCCCATCCCCGTGGTCAAGTACACCAAGGAGGAGTACTCAACGGGTGCCCTCATCTCCACCTTCTCGCCCCTCATCAGCTCAGGCCCTCCCTCACCCTGCAGCGCCCAGGTGCAAGGCCTGGCCACGTGTGCATTTGATGGCAGCCTGGAGGTGAAGCAGGGCTGCTGCTCCACTGCCTGCTCAGAGCAGATGAAGCAGGTAGGTGGTGGTGTGTACACTTGTGTGATGTACCTCGGCAGTCAGACAAATCACATGGCGGGCGATGAACAGGTGCATGCGCAGGAGCCTGTAGCCTTGCGCGATGTTACAGCTACGTAGGTGTACCGTTTGCTGGCAAAATCTGGGCTGGGTGACGGACAGAGCCAGCGACAGGTTTTGCTTGTCACCCAACCTTGCATGCTAATTGCTGGTTGCACATGATCCTTGTCTGTCAGTTTGGAATTCAACCGCAACAGCATTAGATGCAGCGCTGCACATCCACCTGTGTGCTCTGGTTCCGCTGCTTACCGGCTGCACATTCCTTGCTCACGCTACCCGCTGCTACTGCTGCTGCTGCTCCCCCTCCTCCTGCTGCTGCTGCTCCAGATCATCGACAACAACTGCATCCCCGTGCTCATCAACGCCATCTGCAACTCCACAGCCGAGCAGGAGGCCAAGGTGCGCCCCTTCGTGCCAGTGCTGCTCGGCGCCGCGCAGCGCTGCGCAAACTTCCAGCCACCGCCAGCCCTCAACTGTGCAGACGGACGGGTCATTCCTGTGCTGACTGGCAGCACAGCAGGCGCTGGCACTCCTGCTGCGGAAGCTGGTGCTGCTGGTGCAGGGGCTCCTGCTGCAGAGGCGCCTATGCCTGAGGCAGCTATGCCGATTCTGGCTGCTGCGCCGCCTGCCGCTGAGCCAGCAGCTGGCAATGCAACAATGAATACGACAGCGTGAGGCAGCGATGCCAATCATGGCTGCTGCCGCCGGCTGCTGAGCCAGCAGCTGGCAATGCTTCGATGAGCTTGACAGCGCAGTGCAGCCGTGCCGACAGGGCTGCTGCGCCGCCTGCTGCTGAGCCAGCAGCTGGCAATGCAACGATGAATGCGACAGCGTAAGGCAACACGGAAGGCGCAGCATGCCGGCAAGGCAGTAGCAGGACACGGCGGGAAGCTGTAGCATTTATCTGCTGCAGGCTTATTGACGTCATGGCAATGAAGGCGCAGGGGTTCCTGCAGCTGGTTATGTGGGTGAAGGGCAGCAGCAGCTGCTGCATGGTGCTGTGACCGACCGCATGTGCATATGCCGTGTGATTTGGCTGCTATTTGTCGTATTGAACAAGCAAGAGTGGCAGCTGCAGCTTGCTGCTAAGCAGCAACAGCGGCAGCATTTGAGCTTGATATGACGAATTTGTTCTTATACAGCAGCTCGTTGCACACCTGCTGGGTATTGCAAGGGGTGGCTTTGGTGGTGGAGGTCGAGGTTGCTCTTAACATGGAATTTGCAGAGTTTTTTTACGCATGCAAAGCAAGTGGATCAAGTTTACATTTTCAGCATGTAAGCAATGGGGTGAAGCTGTCGTCGAACCGGCATCCTGCTGTGCTGGGAGCAACGACACGCTTGGATTGAGTACCCTGCGTCAGTAGCAGTCGTTCAAATTCCTAGCTGTGTGAGGGGCATCCAAGTTCCTAGCTGTTGGCATAACAAGCCATCTGCGCATAGTGGCAATCTGCCTCTTTCGTAATGGCAATCTGTCTCTCATAAATGCAAGCTGCCTCTTTCATATTGGCGACCTGCGGCTGCTGCTCCAGCTGAGCTTGCTGCGGCTGGCAGCGCCGCTGCTGTGATCGCCTCAGGCTGGGGACCCTGGCGGCAATCTGCAACAAGTGTAATTGTTACACGTTAGGCTTGGTGACCGAATCTCAGGAGATGCCGGACGGTGCTTTGTGAATCTTTATGCAATGTGAGCATGTAAGCGTGATGGCCTGCCAACCTCTACTTCATGCGCTAGCTTACAGTCACCACAGTCAACAGCAACACCATGTCGTACCACTACCTTGCTGCTGCCATTCAGAGCCAGCTGCAGGTCAGACATAGCGCATGTGCAGCAGCCTCAACCCCTCAGCACGCCAGACGCATGCCGTGAGAGCATATCCTGCAGGCCTCTAATGCACGTGATCCACAACAATACCAAGCAGCCTGCTGCCTGAGAGTTGAATTACATGCTGCAAGCTCCAGAAAAGTGTATGGAAGCAGCAACTGCCAGCACCGCACAACTTCTTGCAGTCGCAGGCCATCACGTCTGCGCGTATTTTGCAGTTGAGTTGATGTATATACACTGTACGCAAGGGAAGCACGGCGAACCATGGACCATGAGACCACCTTATAGGCAAAGTTTGCCAAGGCAGCTGATGATAAGAGCACCGCTGAAACACACTCCTGCTCAGTCTATCACGCTGCGGTTGGTCAGGGCATCATGCCATGCATTGTAACATCAAGTGCGCGACAAAAATGCATCAGAGGCGGCTGCTTCGTTGCTGATTGTTGCGAATCGCCCTTCGCCTGATCAATCAGCGTAGCGCAACAGCATCTCCTGGTAGTACCCGTCCGATGTTTCAACCTGCAGTACAGCACACCTGTTCCTGCTGTTGGCAGGACTGTTCACCTTGAAAGCAAATGCCAGATTCCTGCCCTGGCGTGCAACCTCGCCGCAAGTCTCTGTGCCCAGCCTCTGACCACCCGCGGCCCTGAGCGGCAGGTATTCGCCGGCACGGATGTCCCCCGGGCATATCTGCAGTACTCCGAACGTTACTTTGGTTATAACTTTCACGCTCGGGCAGATCTTGTTGAAGCCGGCCATGAGGTGAAACTCAACGAGCACGTTGGCATTCCTTCTGGCCCGCACGCTGTAGGCCTTTGCATACTCAAGATTCCAGCTGCAAGTGCTGAACTCTTCCCCAGTCTCGTCATCTCTGCAGCAAGCAGCCACACAAAACACAGCGGCCCCAAGGCTCGTCAACTGTACATGTGCCGCACGTGCGTGGCATGTATTGTTGGTCATGCATGTGAAGGAAGGGCTCAGGTGGGTAGCAGCACTGTGCACTAAAGTGAGAGTTGCAGGAAAGACACTTCGCAGTAGCTGCATGCCACACAATGCATACTCACAAGTGCATCTGCTCCTTGAACAAACAATCAGCTGATGCAGAGTACCTATTCAGATGTCGCAGCATGGCATAGGCACAGGCAACTCACGTGTAGGGCCAATCAATGAAGCCCTGGCGTGCATTGCACTGGCAGGCGGGGTCCCCAGTAATAACATCCTCCCCACATTTGCAGCCATCACAGTTGGCCACCTGGCAATCGTCCTCGCATTGTATGGTATTAGCAGAGTCAGACTGGCAGGAGCCGCTCGGCTTGCTCCACGTGCCATCTGGCTTGCATGTTGATGTGTATCCAGGTCCAGAGTAGTCGTATTCAATGCTGCACTCAGCACTGCAGGTCCTGCCCACAGCAATGCCACTGTAGCAGGCTTCGTCCCTGAGCAAATTAAGGCAGCAAGCTAAGCCCAAGTGATGCCCTGCTTGTGAACCAGAGTACATGGCGGGAAGGCACATGTGGTTTGTACATACCATGGCAGCATGAAGACGGCTGCACTCACCAGCCAAGCCACTGCAGTTGCAAGTGCTGCCTTTGTTGCAACACAGTGTTCTGCTTTGCTGCCGCTGTTGCTGCTGCTGGGGTGTGTTCAGCATGCACAGAGCGCACATGCTGCACACTTGACAGCAACCCAACAAATCAGCACCTCCAGATGGATACAAGCTAGGCTGTCATTCGGCAGCAGTGTAACCGCTGCCACGCTGTTTGCTTCGTCCAACGCCAAAAGTTTGCACTGTGTTGCTGTTGACTGTGCGCTCTTGCGCTGTTTTGGGCACAGCCGCCTTTTTTACCACAACAGACAGCACACAAGCCTGTGAACCATTCTAGCATCATCATCAACAGCAGCAGCAACTCACCAATCGGCGTCGTCGAGGTACGGCGGGTCAACGCACGCCTTGGCAGTAGGCGGTGGGGTGGGGCAGTCGGCAGATGTTCCTGTGCATGCTGCCCGGGTGGCTGTGTTGCACACGGTGCCTGGTTGCCTGAAGGGGTACTGGCAGGTGCTGCTGCCCACAGGTTGGCAGTACACACTTGCAGAGGGACTGCATGCGCGGTTCTCGGTACCTGATGGATGCATGCAGCAACGCGCACAAGGCGTGTGTGTGGGCAGCGATAAACGTGCTGAGTTGTCTCGTTAAACAGGCCAGCAGTTCAGCAGCACCTGGGAAGGGCAACAGCAGCATCTGGCACAGCAATGCGCAGTGAGTAACAGATCCCAAAGGCAATGAAGATAGAAGGGAGCCACGCACACAAGTCAGGTGATAAGAGACAGTTCCCTCAGACAGCCTCCACGTACGCCTGCCCAGCCGGCACCCACCAGCAGCCTGGTTGACACACGCAGGCACTGCCACTTGCTGCGCCGACTTGCAATCCAGCTGCGTAGCAGGCGGAGGGTTTGGGTTGACGCTGCCACCCGCCAGGCAGTTGTATGCAGCAAGCACATTCAGCACTCCGCCATTGATGGTCTCGCCAGCCCGGTAAGGCTTCACAGTGCGATCAGCAGATGATACAATGCAGGTGGTGACTTGCTTGTTGGTGGCGGCTGGAAACAGGTTGCGCAGCAGCAGTGTGGCACCAGTCACGTGGGGCGTCGACTGCGCAGCAGGTGACAGAAAAGTGTGCAGACAAGACAGAGCATGCAGGTCAGATTAGTTGAGCTTTAGCTGCAAGGTGCTTGCAAGCAATGTGAGGAAGCAGAGCAGAGCAACAGATGCCAGCTCTGTCTCTGGAAGCTGCGGTGTTTGCGATGTTGATGGTGAACAAGCGCCGTTGATGCTTGGTTGCTGGATTCGCTCAGTCGGAAAGGCTGGGTCACGTCAACCATCATGCTACGGCTGCGCTTGCGGTGCTGCCGCCAAACACTTGTTTCGTTTATCCGCCACAGTATTTGACAGAGCATCGGTCACAAAAGAGTTGACCTGCTTACCATAGATGTGCCTGCCGCAACGCAAGGCCACAGACAGGCAAACACCAGCAGCAGCAGCAACAGCAGCAGCAGCGGCAGCAGCAGCAGCAGCAGCAGTCAGCTACTCAGCGGGCCAAGTACAGTATTGCATTCTACTAAAATATATGTAGTACCTATGTCATTGTGCAAAGCCCAAGCGAGTGGCACTCCGTTGATTTGCCAGTAATGATGATCGTGCACGTAACGCCCTATGCCCAGCCAGCATGGTTGCAGCATGTGGCGTATCTGTTGCAAGCTGGTTAGGTTGCTCATTTGGCTGGAGCCAGCACCTCAACCGCCAAGCACCCACCATCATACACATCGCTCGCCCATCCATTTGCGCCAGCGCTGCTCACATCAGACAAAATGTCAGCGCCCTGGCAGCGGCAGCAGCAGCAACAGCAGCAACAGCAGCAGCAGCTGCAGGCTTGAGCCCTTCAGACCCTTGCAGGAATTACCACCCTCATGCACCCTGCACTGCAGCACAGCAGTCTTCGGGTCCAACTTGGATTGCACAAGTGCACATCCACCGTAGCCTTGAGGGCTCGGTGGGTGTCTCAATTTGTTCTTATACAACAGCAGCAGCTGCTGAACCTCGGACTCGACTCACCGGCGCTGCAATCCTCACGAGCTGTCCATAGTTGGAGAAGTCTGTGAGTTTGTCATTGTCTTGGCCGATGGCAGCAACCGCCAGGATGCAGTCGGGGAAGAAGGCTGCTGCATATGCTGGGTAGTCATGCTGCTGGCCATCCTCTGCAGGCAGGAGCAAAAGACGAGAATAAAAAAGGATTTGTGGCTGAGCACAGCGCCAATGAGGACCTACAAGCATGCCTGTATGCAATGCAGAGGATATGTACGATGCCTCACGTGCAGCAGAGATGCGGTCAGCTGCAGGTTGACCGAAACGCTGACTGCAGTTGACCAACACCTGCGCCGTATTGTCAGGCAAGTGCAGCAGGTGGCGCGTGCTGACTCCCTTCGCACCTGTAACAAAACATCCTGCTGCTCGCCCTCATGCGGCTGAGACATGCTGTGGTGCACATGCTCAAGGCTCACATGGATGCGCAAGGCATTTCAAAGCTGAATCTTATGCAGCAGCACTAGGCTCCGATGACTTGCGCACCGTATGGGTTGGCAACGTCCCTTCCCTTGTCCACGCCATTCACTTCATATCCATTGCCGGCAGCGATCAGCGCCACCCCGCCCGCATTGCAGAACGGAGCAAAGGTGTCGCGCCAGTACTGATCACCATCGCCGATGTCTCCAGGCCCACCCAGCCTGCATTTCACAAGTTCAAAACAGTATGGCGTTGCCGTTTATGTGCAACTTTGCACCTTTGTATGTCTCAGCAACACAGCGCCTGTTAGCTGGTGGCAATTAAAAGGACAGTTTTTTAAACATAGATGGACATGCACACACCAAATGCTGCACTGCTGGCGAAGGCAACTCAATGCAGTAAGTCACACCTACGTTGACATTGGCTGGCAAGCAGGTGTAGAGATAACACAGCATGCACTGCGCATGCATCATGCATCTAGCGCTCATGCATAATGAAACCTGCATGTCCCTCATGCATTGCACAAGCGCAAGCATTGTGCACGCGTCATGCAGTGCTCATGCGCCATGCAATGCGCATGCATCCACAAACACTCACGAAAGGTTGATGGCATAGTGCGCCCTCACGCGCACTGCGTGCTGAATGCACGCAGCGATGTCAGAGTCGCTTGCTCCTTCGCCGTTGCCAAACACATTGCAACTGAAGTCAACAGCAGCAGTTACCAGCAGCAGCAGCAGCAGAGCAGCACGTGCTTTGTTCTCACAGGGCAGCCAGCAGCAGCGTGATAAGCACACAGAGAGACGACAAACAGCGGCTGAGCATGCCTGAGTAGGCTGGGTGCGCGGGTGCGCTTGCATGCAGGCCTTGCGCAGCACTGCAACAGCCATGCGCGGGTAACTATTACTGCTCCTATCCTGTGGTGGTTTGGCTGACATGGCGTGCTCTGTGTACGGAGCATGCAAGCATCAGGGACCCCCTCCATCTACATCTGACTGCATACATACCTGACCAAGTTGCCGTAAGCCGGCCCCACGACGCCTGCAATGCCTCGAGCATCAGCCTGCTTGTCATATGGACTCCAGTTTCCAGCAATGGTGCCCTGCAGCAATGCACAAACGCAGCACCCACCCACTCACGTGCTTGACGTACTTGTGTCACTCAAGTTGTTGCAACAGCGTGCCAGCACATTCACAGGTCGTACGTCAAGCTGCCAACACTGCACTCTCAACAAAAAGCCATAAGCTAGGTGCTATGCACAGAAGCAAGGGCTGCATTGCAGGGCAAAGGCCGACTGCCAGTGCCCATCACTTCAAGCAGCTACACATACCGCAGCACACAGCCCATCGCCTGCAACTGGCTGCACAAAGCACGATCAAACACTCGTGTGACGCTGTACACACGCAGTACTGCTTGTGCCCTGCAGCTGCTGCTGTGCCACCTGTGCATGTGCAGCATGCTGTGTTGGCCAGCTCACCGCACAATGCGTGCCGTGACTCTGCCCTGCAGCTTCCTTGCCACCCGGTGGCTGGTTTCCATTATCCGAATAGAACGTCCTGCAAGCCAACACCGCAACAACACAGCAGCTTACCCGCACCAAACCTGAGGGAAGTGCGTTGGCCTGAGGCAGCATGTTGATTGGATTACGTGCTTACTTTTGAAGCCGAACTAGAGTGGCTGCATTGGCACAGGAACAGCATTCGCAAGTGCTGCCGCATGAACTGCATATTGCTTCAGTAATGGATGCACGGCCAGCAGCTCACCCCATGGACCGCCATAAGGGTGTAAGCATAAGAATGCTTGTTACAGTTGGTGTCAAGCAAAGGCATATGCAAAGTGCAATGCAAGGCCACCACCAGAAGAAGAGGATGCCTAGTGCACCCTGCTGCCTAACAGGCACATACCCCTGGGTCTTTGGCAGATGCTGGGTCCCTGCTGCTCTGCCTGCAAGAATGTAGCTGCCCTCACACAAGCTGCAGGGCGGCGCTACCTACGACTGGCCAGCTCCGATTGCGCCACACGCAGACACACTGCATAGCACTAATCATTCAAATCACACCAGCATGCAACACATTCCTAACCACATTGCTGTCGTTTAGGCCTAGCTTGCCTTGAGTTGGTGGTGTCCAGCTGCCCCTTCAAGTCATTATGGGAAAAATCCGCACCATCATCAATCAGCATGCCCTTCAGGAAGCCAGCCTGAGGCAGCGGCATCTTCTTGGCGGCAATCAGCTGCCGCCACAGATCTACAGCAGGCAGACCGCAGCAGCAGCAGCAGCAGTGGGACATCATGCTTAGCGCGCACATGGCGTGGCTGTTAACTTACTCGGAGAGTATCAGCTGTGTGCACACCACCTGCTGCCTGCACCAGATGGTCAACATCTACACTCAAATGCCGGACAGACAGCGTGCTACATTGCTTCAGTCAAGCACGCATGCGGCGCTGCCGCAGACTCACCAACAGCCTTGATCCTGCTCATGCCCCACATGCTGTTGCAGGTGCCTGAGCCGCATTCAATAGGCAGGCCATCAACAGCCTGCGCAGGTGCCACCCTGCGGCGACGGTTGGTGCTGTTGGCCCTGCTGACGGTTATGTTGCGGTGCCTGGAAGCCCGCCGCATTCTGCTGCTGCTGCTGCTGCTGCTGCTGCTTGCTGGTTCGCGGGGCAGAGGTGCATTTCTGTATCGGCGCATCTCTGGGGCGGCGTACTGGATAACAGGGTCTGATGATGCTGATGCTGTGGCTGCAGCGATTGATTGTCAGTGGGGCGGGGTGTGGTATGGGGCAGGCAGGACAAGCAGTGGGCAAGCCGGTGGAAGAGTGACAGATTGTGTTGCATGCTCAGCCACATTTACTTGCTGGAAGCACAGGGGGGCAGTTTGGTTGAGGCGCTGCAGCGCCCTTGAGTGAGGCTTCAGTGACGTGACATATGAGATCGCCGTCGTATAAGATCGGTGGTGCACGTCATGCAATACTGTGGGGCGCGACAGCAGCATCGCTGCACACCAGTGTGTGTGTGTTGTGTGCAGTAGTGCTGCGCTACTGCCACGGCTGTACATGCTGCACTGTACTGGGAGCGGACCTGCCATGCTGGATTGCCGTGGCTGTGCTGCACGTTCATGCGACACACAAGCCAACCATATGAAACAGCAAGGGTACAGCCTGTCCTGCAGCCAATGTGTGCAGGCGTCCCCCTTACCTGCCGCCATCACCTCTGCAGTAGGCTGCTTCAGCGCAGTGATTGCTGCTGCCATTGCAGCCGTACTGCTGTCAGCTGCCTTCAGCAGCACCCAGCAGGGAGTGGCCACCTGCCTCTGGTATGTCAGGCCTGCTGCAGCAGCCACTGCAGTGACTGCCTGTATGGCTGCTGCTGACAGCACTGATACAGACGCTACTGATGTGGATGAGTCATCGCTGGAGGTTGATAGAGCTGGCTCTTCACTGCAGTATGTGCTGGACACTTTAGCAAGGATCCTGCCAGTTCTCCAGAATGGGTCACCACCTGGGGTAGCACCACGAGCGGGTGGGCAGCAGGTGCCAGGCAACACACAAGAAGCAGGACACCATTCAACACCATAATTAAACACTATTCAAGCTAGTATCACTAGACTTTGTTCAAGCTTGCAGGGCCCTTCCAGCAGATTGGATTCTTGGCTCTGCAGGGCTTGCAGATGGCCAGTGACACTGCAGTAAGTAGTGGCTGCCAGGTTGCCATTGGCTGGTACACGCGTGTTTGGCGGGCAGGGTTTGACAAGAACTAGCAAACAAGCTCACGTGGGGGCCTCCTGAAAGTGGCTGTCGTCGCGAGTGCGCCTGAGGAGCACAGGAGCAGGCACAGCAGCAGTCCTGCTAGGACTGTCAAGCGATCCATCACGCCTTTGCAGCGCTGAACTGCGAGACAATATCGAACCTTAGTAAGCTAGCCCACGTGTTTACTGTGTGGATACAGTCGCCTGCATGAAGGGCAGTGGATGGTCGGGCTCTGCCGTGGTAGTATATGTCAGCTTCAGCCAGGCAGTGGTGCAGTCAGCCTTTCGCCACATCACGTCTTTGTCACCAGGTCGTGAACCTTGACTGCACGATGCGTGGCAGGCTCGCGAATAACAAGTTCGTCCCGAGTTCGTCCATGTTGCCCTGGGCTTCGTTCTGAAAGATGCTCTGAGAGCATGCAACAGCAGATCCGTACTCAGAGCCAGCAATATTCAGAAAACAAAGCTCGGCGTTACCTGCAATTACGCAGTAAACTGTTGCATGCGTATGTCAGGCAAGGCCTGCTCATTCAGAACATCACTGAGAGCAGGGGACCAGCAACAACCGAGTGCCATAGCTGCATAGACGTGCATAGAGCTGCAGGCGTGTCACAGGCGACACGTTAAAACAACATCTCATGCTCTCAAGCCATGCAGGTAGCCCGCCATGCCGTCGCGTCTGGTAGCATGCTTGAACAGGAGCAAGAGAGAACTCAGTCACTGTACAGTACAATGACTCAGTACAGGCTGTACAAAGCACGCTTACGAAAATGAAGCTGAACACTTCCCAGGTCACAACCTAGGCTAGTAGCAGCACCACAGCACACCAGAACGCCGGTGTAATCTTGTCGCCACACTGAAAAACGTTTTCAACCTTCCCTCGCAGCAGCAAACGTTGCCACAGAGCATAACACAGGAGGCGCACACATTGCACACTGCTGGCAGCAGTGGAGTCGCACATGCCAATGCAAAGGTAACCGCATGCTGTCGTGCTGCAGCCAACTTTGCCTTACAGGTCAACTCTGAGCATGCCACGAGTGATTCCGGCCGTTTCAAACCTGCAAATGTGCTGCCACCCTGGCACTCCATTGCTGCATGCTGAGCAACCTTCACGATGAAAGCAATCATCCTTGTTTGAAAACATCACGCTGCAATCATAAATTGCTCAAAGGTGCAGGGGAATGCAGGGCGGTGGCGTACATGCAGTGCCATGCTACTGCTGCACGTACCCACCCGTGGGAAGCTGTGTGCGCTGCAAGCCAAGCATGTGCAAGGGTGCACAGGCGCCCCAGGCAGTACTGCATCTACAAGCCAGCTGCCTCTGGCTGCATGGCTGGTTTGCAGCCTCCATAGCTGCACGGCTGCAGGGCTGCTGCCACAGCTGCACCGCGTGCCTTGGCTTGCTTGTCCGCTGGCTGGCTGGCTGGCTTTGGTGCATGGCTGCTGGCTAGCGGCACGCCTCGCAGCCAGCTGGCGAATTGACTGACCAAGTGGAGCTTGTGACGTGAGAATGTAACACACTGCAGGGCTGCGCCTTGAACAAGGGGCATTGCACAGGTGCTGAGCTGCAGGGGCCGGCCGGCTGTCACACCTCACATGATGATGGGCACCACCAAATGCACAGCACAGAGCAACCACTGTGCTGAATGGGAGGTGATGGGGCGGCAGCCAAGTTCATCTGCGCCTGCCAAACCACACAGGGTGCTCTGCAAATGCCTCAATGCCTGCAGAGCCTTGTGCCTCAACCACCTCAGGCAGGCACACCACAGACAGCACCGCCTGCACGAGCTGCGGGTCAGCCTTGTACCTACGCAGCACACAACAGCAGTAGATGCAGCATAGCACAGCAGCACACATACAAACGCGAGTGTTGCACGTCACATGCGCACGCGGAGCAACAGCAGTGCCTGCCGTAGGCAGAGCCTCAGGCCGGTCGAGCAGAACATCAGAAAAGCAGGCATGCTTCATGCAGCAGCAGGCGATGCATTCAGGATGTGCAGTTGTGCAGCATAATCAAACACCGCCAAAGCTGCTGCAGCACACACGCTGAGGATTTACAGTGATCCCACGGCTGCTTCCCCCATCCGTTACTCTGGCTCACTTGTTTATGATGTGTGAGGCGTCAATAGGCCCGCCAGCAGCCTGGCTCTGCAGCTGCAGCAGCTCCTGCAGCGCGTGTGGCGGCAGCCGCCCTGCGCTGCTGGGGGTGGCTTGCGCCAGCCGCTGCGGCGAGTGTTGAATCGGAGCCCCAAGGATCAGCAGCAGCAAAGCTCAATTAATGTGTGTGAGGATTTGTAGGATTGAGACCATTGAATGGCTGATATGCTTGGACAGGATGATTGGCAGGGGTGCTTGTGTGATGTCTGGCGCCACCGCAGCCATTGAATGTGAGGTGCGGCATACAGTGTAGCAGCAGGACGCACCATTTAGTCACAGAAATGGGCGCTGCTCGTCTGGCGCGCTGCATCTTAGACACACAGCGCACTTAGGCATACTTGCCACCATGCTAGCGAAAAATTCAATACTAAACGGCCAAAGATGCTGGGGAATATGCTGTGCCGAACGCTGCGGCAGCGTTGCTGCTGCTCACCTCTGTTGGCATGATGTTGAGTGATGTGCCGTGGATGGCCCCACCCAGCTTGTCCAGCATGCTGCCCAGTGACTCATCCCTGGCCTCATGCTGCTCCTCCTCTTCTAAAGTCAGCACTTTGCGCTGTGCGTGCTGTGCAGCTGCAGGCATATTGTTAAAGCAGCACATGCACGGGGTGGAGTCAGGCCGGACAGATCGGTTGGTTGTGACTAGCTGTCCAGTTGAACGGCGAACAGCTGTGTAGTGAACTGGTTTTGCTGCCTGTGGCTGCAACAAGCTCGTAATGGAAGGGCGATGCCACATGCTGGTTGTGTGCTAGCAGTGCTGTCAGCCACAGTGCTATGGTTGTACTGCTGCCTGGTCAGTGCTGCTCACCTCGCTGCGCATCTGCTGCCACGGCCCCTAGATCTTGTGTGACTGCTGCTGCTGCAGCCTTGCCAGCTGCCTCAGCAGCTTTGTAGCTGCGCCCAGCTGAAGCTGCCTGGCCCATGTGGAACGTTTGATGAATGTAGTAGCAGTTCTAGACACCACTCAGCCGTGCCGTGAGACGCAAAAGCCTGCCGCAGTTTTTAGCACACAATGAGGGGTGATTCAGAACGTAAACGTCACTGGGTTCACAGGAAGGCTGAAGCGGTCCCGCTCACCAGCAGGTGACAAATAACTAACAAGCCCTGGAAGCTCTGTTCCGTGGCCCCAGGCTCATCAGTCATCGTAATCGGGCGTTAGTATGCTGGTTTGAGCGGATCAGCGCTCGGACAACCAGTCATCTACTCTGTCCATCTGCATCAGCACCATGCTCTGCATCTCAGCATACACCGTTTCGTTCTCTTGTTGGAAGTCGCAAGAGTGGTGCACTTCGTTCGCTGGATGCGGGAAAGATAGGCGCGCAGGCGCGCTCAAGGCTCACCACACCTCTCAAGATGCAAACCTCAGGAAAGGTGCAGCCCGCTTTGGGTGCAAACAGTTGAAGCGGAGCCTGGTAGTTCAAGCAGCGAGCAACGCGGCAGATGGCGTGCCTGTGAAGGAGGTGGGCTTCTCCTGCAAACCGTGTCGAGAGTTTTCTCGCGTATGCCCGGTGCATGCATGAACTTGTTGAAGATTATCTTGTTCACTGGTATCCCTGTTGTGCCTCGCGTCTCTTGCATGTTGCTGTTTGCTTCTTATTGGCGTACAGTGCCACACATCACTGCCTTCACCTCTCCCCTCCTGACACATGGCACATGCAGGTTGCTGAGAAGAAGAAGTTACTGCTCAAGTATGTAAAGGACGTACAGCCTGCCTTGATTGAGCAGTTTGTGGACCAAGGGCCGCCTGCTGTTGTTGCAGCAATGCGCAACACCATCACCAACATGGTGCGTGGATGTGTGTACGTGCACTGCTCTGTCAGCTGGTAGATGTGCAGCAGTGACTCACTGCTGTGCTTGCAGGATGTCGCTGCATTAAGTCTTGTGCTGCTGATGATGATGATGCGGCAGCTAGCATGTAGTCAGTGTGGTGAGCGAGGGCGTGCAGACACCAGCATTTGAATGCCAGGCTTACGTCAGCAGCTGCCTCTGGGTTGCACCACGCCCGCATCTGCTGTATCCCTCCCGTGCCACACCACTACATGTTAAATTGCGCTGCTGCTGCTTCCGCTGCTGCTGCTGCTGCTGCTGCTGCTGCTGCTGCTTGTCTTTTAAATGATGTTTCCCTCTTCATTTGCAGCTGGGCACGCTGCCGCCGCAGTTCTTCACGGTGACCATCAGCACTGTGGGCGAGAACATGAGCCAGCTCATGCTCAGCGTGCTCATGACAGGATACATGTTCAGGAACGCGCAGTACAGGTGCGCCCAGCAGCAGCAGCAGCAGCAGCAAGGGTGTATTACAGATGCACGCGCCACAGCATTAGCTGCAGAGGGTTGTGCTGTTTGTGCGTGCTCATGCTGGGGTGCATGTTCAGGAGCGCGCAGTATAGATGCGGCCAGCAGCAGCGGCAGCAGCAGCAGCAGCAGGCGTGTACAAGAGGGTGGATATATGCCACAGCTGCAGGCGGATGGACTGCACGATGAATCACCCAGCCGCAACAGCAGCAGCAGCAGCAGCATGCAATGCTGTTTGTGACGCCTCCTGTACCGTGTCCGGTTGCTCTGAAGCAGCGTCGCAAGCTCTTGTGTGCAGTTGTCGGCTGGCATGACCTCACCACCATACCGTGAATCGTGCTTGTTGCCGCCTTGTTGCTGTCACAGGTTGGAGCTGCGCACTGCACTTGGCGGCATGCCACCTGCTGCTGCCATGGGCGGTAGCACAGTAGCAGCAGGGCAAGCAGCAGCAAGCGGCCCCTTCAGCAGCAGCAGCAGCAACGCAGCGTTGCAGCGCACCCAGTCAGCGCCTCCCCAAGGCAGCGTGCTTGATGATGAGCTGTATGCACCCGGGGTGCAAAAGTCGCGCGTGCAGGTGCGGGTGGTGCCAGCTGGCTGCAGCAGAGTCAGCAGCAGGGGGCTGCAGCAGAGTCAGCAGCAGGAGTGACAAAGCATCGACATTTGTGTGCAGCTTGTGGCGGTTTCATTGTGTTTTTATGCGCAGCTGGGGCGACTCACAGGTGGGGTGTAGTGACTAGCTGCGGCGCGTTGGGCTGGTAACATGCTCTGCATGAATTGCCAGCAGCACTGTGCTATTTTCTCGGCAGCGACCATGCAGCTGTGGTACCATGTTGGCAGTCAGTCTCATTCTGTATGCTACCCAGCTGCCTTGTTTCTGTTCGTATGGGGCTGACTCACACATTGCTGCTGCTGCTGCATCTGTCCTGCCGGTTGTCTTTGTGCAGGGTGATGTGCTGCTGTGGCACAAGGAGAACGGAGTAGAGGCACTAGATGCTGTCAGCTACATAGAGATGCTAGAAGGAGAGGTCACGCGGCTGCGGCAGCAGCTGGAGCAGCAGCCACAGCAACAGCAGCAGCAGCAGCCACCGCAGCCTGCGCAGCAGCAGCAGCAGCAGCAGCAGCAGCTGTTTAGTGCCCTGCAGCAGCCAATGCTGACAGAGGGGCGGCAGCTGCCAGTGCCGGTTTCGGCGCAGAGTGCGCTGCAGGTGAGTCGAATCCAACACTGCACGAGGGGCTGCGTCATTGTGTTTCATCTGCATCACGGCTAAATACTACAATCCTTGTATTGCCCTCTTCCTGCTAGCGCTGTATGCCTGACATCCACTCCGTTTGTGGTTTGGCTGGGTTTGCTGAAACAGCTATTGCGTGGAGGTTCATAGGTTGTCTTGTCTTGGGTTTATACGGGTGGTGGCTGTGAGCAGCTATGCGGTTCTGATGCTGCAAGCGAATGGCTGCCGTATGGCCGTGACATGCGCTCACCCACAACTGTGGCGGTATGCTCCTCACACGTGCTTTGGTGCATGGGTCAGTGTTCACAACAGTGGTTGCATCCAAGAGCATGTTGTGGTGGTGGTGGGCCACTCAGCTGCTTGTGCATGCCGGTGACTGCTGTCGGCGTGCTGCTGTTCCCTCAATCTCCACCACACTTGGTGGAGGAATGGTGGAACAGCTTCCACGCTACCAGCAGTCACAGCAGCTGCATAGGTAGCTGAGTGGCGCAGCAGTTGAGGCTGCGCGGGATCCGCTGCTACAATGCGGCTGTGTCAGCTGCTTGGTGGCACAACCACCAGCGCATTAGTGACAGTTGTCCGCACACCTCACCTTCTGGCTCACGCATTTATGGTGATTCAGCACGTATCATGCATGGCTGCACACTCGCTGTACCACTTGTACGTTTGCAGG
Organism: Scenedesmus sp. ARA3; assembly: GCA_004335835.1. Classification (NCBI taxonomy): domain Eukaryota; kingdom Viridiplantae; phylum Chlorophyta; class Chlorophyceae; order Sphaeropleales; family Scenedesmaceae; genus Scenedesmus; species Scenedesmus sp. ARA3. The sequence goes on along the minus strand of RWJK01001591.1, from coordinate 16,838 downwards.
GCCCTGGCCGGCCGGCTGCCCCAGCAGGTGGTTTGCTACTTTTGGAAGAGGCGGCTGACGAGTTTCTAGGCTACGTGTGCTGCCTGGTCGCCGCCACTCAAACACGCCCAGCGCATTTCCATGCAGGCAACTTGCCGGCCGTAACCAAAGTGCAGAGCACAGCACACCTCCAACCTTGTCTTTTTCACGCGCCACGCGGCACAGTTATCCCTGACATGTGCACCTCGCCGCATTCCTGCAGGGTCCTGGCCGGCCGGCTGGCCCCGCAGGCGGCTTACTGCTGCTGGAAGAGGCGGCAAACGAGCTCCTAGACTACCTGCGCTGCCTGGATGCAGCCAGCATTGCGGAGCTGACTGGCAGCGTGGGCCCTGAGGTGTCTGCTGCCATGGACAGCTTTGTGGCAAGGCTGATGGGCACAGGCGACAGGGATAGCCTCAGCAGGGCGGGCAGCGACTGCACGGCGCAGGTGCGGCTGCGGTGCTGCAGTAGTCAGCAGGGCCTTATGTGCTTGTTGGTGTGAATGAAAATGTTGCAGTCGTGGCGTTCGCCGGTTGATCAAGCATCTGCTGTGTGCTGCTTGTTGTTTTGTGTTCGACTGCACAGGCCGCACTCACCTCCAGCAAGCAGTTGCATTTTAAAATCAACTCTTCGACCATTTTTACCTGACTCCACGTGTGCTGCTGGCTGTGCTTGCAAGAGCTGGCCAAGGTCATGTTCTGGCTGATGGTGGTGTTCGCACACCACAGCTTCCCTCTTGCAAACCTGTTGCAAGCAGTTGTGTTGAATCTGCCTTGCTGCTGCTGGCTGTGCTTGCAGGAGCTGGCCAAGGTCATGTTCTGGCTGATGGTGGTGTGTACACACCGCAGCCCTCCTCCTGCAAACCTCCTGCAAGCAACTGCAGTACCTGTTAGTACTGACTCTGCTGCTCTATGCTGCTCTGCATGGTGCTTGCAGGAGCTGGCCAAGGTCATGTTCTGGCTGATGGTGGTGTTTACACGCCACAGCTCCCCTCTTGCAAACCTGTTGCAAGCAGTTGTGTTGAATCTGCCTTGCTGCTGCTGGCTGTGCTGCAGGAGCTGGCCAAGGTCATGTTCTGGCTGATGGTGGTGGGCTACACGCTGCGGGGGCTGGAGGTGCGCTGGGACATGGCAGCAAGCGTGGCAGCGGGCAGCAGCAGCAGCAGCAAGCCGCAGGGCAGCCGCTTTGGCTGGACCAAGGACAACAGCCACGAGACGTGGTGATAACATGATGCGCTGTATGGGGTGCTGCGTTTTGTGCTGTGTGTGCAGTGCGGTGTGTGCTTTTGCTCTGCGTGCTTGGCGTTCAAGTGGCCCGGCAGGCGATGATGATGTATGTGCTGTTTGCCACTGGCCTGAAAGGGCTTGCAGCAACACTCCGCTCCAAGCGATGTTGTAGGTGTGCCGCTTGGGGCAGTTGTCCTGCAGCCGCTGATTAGGGGGACATGTGGGCGGGCGTGTCCAGTGTTGATGCAGATGATGCGCGCCAGTGTTGATGCAGATGATGCGCGCCAGTTTTGTTACCGTGTGACATAATCATACCTGCTACCTTTGCTACATTATCATGCTGCGTGCCGCCAAGTGTGCTGCAGCTAGCTGTGCACTGCTGCAGCGGGGCAGCGCTTGGCAATCGTCACCGGGGCTATTGCGTGCATGCTGCTTGTGGGGTGACCCATGCGCTTCGAAAGAGGCTGCGGTTGCCTTTGGTTGAGCAGCGTCAGATTCGTGGTGGTGGTAGTGCGGCAGCAGCGATGTTGGCTTTCTCGCATGCGCAGCTGCTGTCTGCTTTTTGTGTATGTGCTCTTTTCCGCATGCCAGTGCTTGCCAGGGCTGGTTGCTGCAGCTGCAGCAGCCAGGCTCGATTGTACTGGCATGCCTTGTACATTATTATGCTCTTTACAAGTGCTGTTTTGGGGTAGCCCTGCATGCAGCTTGCAGCATACTGGAGTGCAGCGTGTGTTGCTGCATTTGCGTGTTTTTTTGTTTGCCTGGCAGCGGCAGTGGAGGGGGCTGAGGGGAGTGGCTTGGTGGGCTTGCCTCAACTGAGGGGCTCGTCAAACTGTACATAGAGATGTTGGCAACTGTGGCTGATCATTATGATGCTTGGTGTGACGGAGCCGCGTGTTGTGACTGATCAGCGCTTGCAGTGAGGTGCACTGAGTGCATGTCTGCGTGGCGCAGCAGCTACCAATCGGCTGTTGTGGTTGCTCCATGCATGGCAGCACGGCCATGTTGGCCCGGCGGGGAGCGCAGGTCAGTGTGTCACATGGCTTTGCGATGTTGATGTTATTAGCTGCTTTGCATCAGCAAGGTCAGGAGTGGTTTTTGTCAAGAGGATTGAGGAGATGTGGCTGTGGTGATGCTTGGCATCAGCATACGATGGTGTGTCACCACCTCTGGCGCTGCCGGCGCCATGTATGCAATGATTGCATACTGTTCACACATACTGTCTGTAACAGTAATGACACATCAACCAGAGGCTAGAGCCGTCGCTAGAGCAGCCAGTACCGTACTGGCTGCTCTACTGAGTCGTGCATCTGTGTGAATTGCACATGAATTCTTGCTCTTCATGTGCCGGTGTCAGAGCACCTATGTATGCTGCTGAATGTGACCAGCACTCTACGCGCCGGCTGCCATTGCAATGTGCGGCCACAGTTGCTGATTGTGACCAGCACTACGTAGTGCACTACGTAGTATACTACGTGCCGCCTGCCATTACAACTGTAGCATGCACATCAACGTTGGGAATGTCGTTAGGCAACACCACCCAAACAGCCAAAGGGAAGCCAGTCAACTACAAACAGACACCGCACTGTCCAAGCGCATGTGTATGCACAGGCAGTGCCAGTCGTCAGCCTGGTAGTCAAAAGTGATGGACATGATGTAAATAGGACGATTCATGTTTGATGTGTACACAGCATACATAAACCTACACTGAGCCCAGTGCAGCACCCCACCACAGGCTCTGTTATACACTGTGCTACATACATAGTCGGCTCCACAGCACACATGCAAGGGTGGCAAAGGGGTTGCCAGGTGCAAAGCACCCAGCAGAGCTCGCGCAGTATAAACAACCATATTAAAAACTGCACGGCAATCTCTGCTGCTCATATGATACAACACCTTGCTCCTGTCAAGTTGTAACCTGCATGCAGGACTGCATGTACCACGATGTCATCGCACACACACCGCCGCTCATCAAGCAACACCTGCACCACACTTCACACCTCCACCTTCGCTGCTTCACCATGGCCTGCTGCAGGCGGGCCCACGGCTCATTCTACACAACCCGAGTGGCACTCCAAGCAGCAGCTAGTTGTGCCACCTTACTGCTTCACCATGGCTTGCTGCAGGCTCATTGGGAAACCACTCAATCAGCAGCCGACTGCAGCCTCACTGCTTCACCATGGCCTGCTGCAGGCTCACCCGGGCCACCAGGTCAGCCAGGAACGGCTGCACAGCAGCAGCCACGTACTGCAGCCGCGCCGCCGTGTCGGTGCAGTGCAGCAGCGCCAGCCGCTCAGGCAGGCCCAGCTCCAGCACTGACGCGGCAGCAAAGCTGAACAGCTCCTGGCGGCGCTCCTTGCCCAGCTGGTCACGGGCGGCCTGGCAGCGGTGCGAGAAGGTGTTCATAGACAGAATTGTTTTGTTGGTGAGCGGTGCAACAGCAGCAGAGGGAGTGGCAGGATGCGTGGCATGAGCAGGTGTGTATATTCACTTATGTAAGAGCAGGTGATGGCCGAAGGCGGAAGTGTTGTGTTGCTAAACCTTGCTGTATGTCCAAAGTACGCCTGGTACAGGTGCACAGGCATCCTAATCACCTCTAGCCTGCTTCTAAGGTGATCCTGGCGGCCCTGGTTTGACCATTGACCGGCTGCCCATGCTGCATGCGCACCAGCAACACATGCGGAATCAGAATGCCTCTCCCTCAAGCTGCTGTTGACTGCCTCCAACCAACTCTTGCACCTTGCGCCTGCAGCAGTTGTCTCGTCTGAAGGTGCATTGATGCTGTCACAGAGAGCATCACAGTGCAGGCAATTAGCAGGGAGTTCGCAGAATTTTCAGCTTGCAGAGCACATGGAAGCATTCGACCGAAGCGGAGGTACGAAAGGCTTACTAGGCATGCTAGCAGTGCCCAGGCGCCCCACCTGGTAGGGGTCCTGTGGCGGCTTCTTTTTGCTGGAGGTCTGGCCGTACACGCTGCCCATGCGCTGCCAGGTGGCGATCTTGTCACCAGTGCTGCCACCTGCAGCAGCGCAATAACAAACGGGCAATGGACAGGCAACTGGTGTTACAACTTGTTATGCACCGCAGATGACAGACATTGCGTGTTTATGATTTGGGCGCTCGCTGCCTGTATTTGCGCACAGTGTCCCGCTGTCAGGCCAAATGGCACCCACACGTGTACATGCGTGCACACCCTCACCCGCCGCACACCAGCTCAGCTCCTACCTGCTTTGATAAGGTAATCAGCCACAGACTGCTGCCGGCTTGGAGGAAGCGGCGCAAACAGCAGCACGCTGTCAGGCAACAGCGGACGCTGCTGCGCCTTACTACCGCTGCTGCTGCCGTGCAACCCGGTAGGCCCAGACGCTGGCGCCGCTACTGCTGCCCCAGCAGCAGAGCCCTGCTCTAGCTGCCGCATATAACTGGCAACCTGCTGCAGTAGGCCGTACACCTGCTGCTCCAATGCATATGTTGCTGCCTGCTGCTCCTGGCTGAGAGAGGCTGTGTCATCATCCATCCATGTGGCTGCTGCCATGGGGTAGGGCTTGGAATCGTGGTCCACTGTCAGCAGCTTGAACCTGCGCCAGCCTTGGTAGCTGACCTGCAAGTGCAAGCGCCACAACGAGGAGCAGATACAATACTGCTCATGTATATGACAGACGTAGGACAATCGTTTGTTGCTCATGTATACGGCGGTGGCGCGGCTGTTTGCGTGGACCCTGCTGTAATGACGCTGGTGCTTGGCCTGCCTGTCTGGTGCGTGCATCGCACTCATGTCGGCTGGCTCACCCAGACGGGCAGCAGCACTAGCAAGGAACTCAATCCCTGCTCAGCCAGGCCCCTGCCCCTGACAAGCCATCACATGCACAGCTGATCTACAAGCGCACCTGCAGGCGGCCGTTGTCCTACTTCGATGCCGCTCACAGTGGCACATCGTGCCCCACCCCTGACAACCCTACCTGACCCCAAGCCATACACCTCACTCCGCCTGCGGCCGGCCGTTCTCAAGCTCTTCGATGCCCTCACAAACTCACAAACCCTGCCCTGCCCTTCAAAACCCTACCCTTCAAAACCCCGCTTGAAACCCCAGCAACCCACCTGCAGCCGGCCGTTCTCAAGCTCCTCGATGCCCTTCACAGTCGCGCACACGCCGCAGGCAGGCAGCCCGCCGACGCTGTCTTGCATCAATGCAGGCGGCGCGGCTCCAGCTGCCAGGATGTGCCCGAATGCAAACTTTGCCTCACTGGCTCTGCTGCCCTGCGGCGCTGCTGCCTGCAGGTCCCTGAACAGAGCCAGGTAGCGAGGCTCAAATACTGCGGGGAGAGAGTGGCGGGGTGGAAAAGGGCGTGCAGGCGTGCGGAAGGGGTGGTGGTGAGGGGAGGTACATGTGCTGCTGGGCGTATTGGTGTGTTTGGTGTGGTGGGAACATGCGGCAGCAAGGAACAGCTGCCGTACGGTGTGCAAGGGCACATGTGGTTTGCTGGTATGCCGCGTGTACATAGGGGAGGTTCTGCCCAATGTCCGCTGGCCATGCCATGTCAGCTCAGTGGCTACCATCTGTCGTGCAGTGAGCGGCAATATCCAGTTTGTTTAATCGCTGCAACTGCTGTGTTGGAAGGTGCCATGCAGCTATAAGCCATTCCTAGACGTCTGCACATGATTCTGTACTGCTGACCAAGTCCCTTGTACCATCAGCAACAGCATTGCACACACAAGACAGCAATAGCTCACCCAACAAGCTCCCTGCCTGTGCTGGATGCAGCACGTTTGACAGAGGGAACAGCGGGATCGATATGACAGACTCCACTGTGCCACTGGAGGCAGGACCGGGCCCAGTGGCAGCAGGCAGACCCGCATTTCGCCTCCTGCTGTTCGCAGCTGCATGCCTGAGCCTCTTAGGCAAGCAGCAGGGCAGCACCCGCTGCGAAACCCTAGTGCTGGTGGCATGCATGGTGCGCTTCACAAGAGCGCAGGAGCCTTGGCAATGCTGTGTCTGGATGCTATGGGTTTCTGTCTGCTTGCAAATGCGCCCCTTCAAAAATAGAGCAGGCCACAGCTGCCCTCCCAAGGAGTGGTTGCCCAGGTGAAATCACTCCCAGCTAGGCCACGGCTTTCATGACATCGACGCCTGCCACTTCATTTGTGAGACGCAGGAGTATATATTTGACGAAAAGTAGCAGGTGTTGCGGCGTGCCTTGATGGCGTTCTGTCCTGTCACGCCCTTGCAACACAACACGTATGCAGACAAGGGCTCACGTGAACTGCAGTACTTGTTAAGTGCGATCCATGTTCATGAATTATGTTGAATTGGTGCTTCTTAGCAACTATCAGCTTCCGCAACTTTTTTCTTGGACACCTGCTAGCCTGAACTCTGCATCCAGCATACTATATCGCATCAACGTCCGGCCGATACTTGCAGGCACCGGTCACGGCGGCCTCTGCTTTCTGCATTGCTTCACACGCAGCCCCCCACGGCACCAGACTGCTGATCACCACTGTTTCAGCGGTAGCGGCTGGACTATAGCGATTTAAGATAGCTAAACAATGGACGGCACGTTTGGTAGAATACAGAAAGAGCTCAAGGAGATAGAACACGACAAGGCCTCTGGGGTCACAGCAGAAGTAGTGTCAGACAACCTGCTGCGGCTCATCGGCTGCGTCCCAGGGCCTAAGGACACACCGTACGAGGGTGGTGTGTTCAAGGTTGACATCCAGTTGGATGCACAGTACCCCTTTGCTCCGCCTAAGATGAAGTTCATGACACGCGTGTGGCACCCAAACGTCTCCTCACAAAGCGGCGCCATCTGCTTAGGTGGGCTATGAGCAGCAGCTAATCATGCATCCTCAAACAGGCACGCGTGTGTAACTGCTACCTAGCTTGCATGCAGGCCAGGCAGAGGTACAGCAGAGAAAGCTTCATGTGCCACAGCATGGCTGCCTCACAGCAGCAAGCAGCGCCATCAGCAACATCATCCAGAACAGAATACGTGTTTCTAATCAGTTTTTTTTATGATTTTGGCACTTATACCTCAACAGCGCACTCAGCAGCTCGCCATGGCCACGCAGCCTGTCAAGCAGCAGCATCTTGCAAAGTGCCCAGCTAGCATCAGCCGGCGCAAATTCCATCCGCTGCGCCCGCTGCTTGCGCCAGCTGTGCAGCAATCTTACGCTGCTTAGTTCTCAACATCCCTACACCCTTGCCACCTGTCTTGTAACCAACACATCGCACGCCATACGCTGCCCCCGTTCGTCAAACCCTTGTCCTGCAAACCCTACACCCAACAGACATCCTGAAAGACCAGTGGAGCCCTGCGCTGACCCTCAAGACAGCACTCCTCAGCTTGCAGGCACTGCTGGCATCCCCGCAGCCGGATGACCCGCAAGACGCAGTCGTGGCCAACCAGTATCGCAGCGAGAAGGCCACATTCGACAAAACTGCACGCTACTGGACAGAGGCGTTTGCGCGCCCAGACGGCGACGACGAGGCAAAGATCCAGAAGATTGTTGACATGGGCTTTGACAAGGCGGCAGCAGTAGCAGCACTCAAGGCAGCAGGCGGGGATGAGAATGCAGCACTAGAGGCGCTGCTGGGCAGCTGACAGCGGCGGCTGCTGGAGCAGGCGGCAGCAGCAGCTGCTGCTGCTGCTGCTGCTGCTGCTGATCTGGAAGTGTTTGCAGGAGGTGTTTGCAGGAGGTGCAGGAAGTGTTTGCAGGAGGTGTTTGCAGGAGGTGCAGGAAGTGTTTGCAGGAGATGCTGCGCTTGTGCTCGCAGGAGCGGGCTGCTGGACGCAGCGGCGGTGGGCAGGTGGCGGTTTTTGACCAACAGCAGCAGCGGCAGCGGCGGCACCAGAGGCGTCATGCGGCGTGGCGCTGGCACAGCACGTTTTTTTTGCCGCGCAGCAGCAGCAGCAGCAGCAGCAGCAGCCAGCACGCAGCACGCAGCACACCAGCTGATTGATGCTGGCCCATGCCAGCAGTACGCTGCAGTGCCCAGAGCAGTGTCAGTCGGAGGCTGCTGCTTGCAGCTGCTTGCAGCTGGTGGCACGCTGGTGGCAGCTGGTGGCACGCGAGCCGACAGTGCGGCTGCTGTGGCAGCAGCTGGCTGGGGCACTGCATTTTGCCGTGCTATTTGCAGTACGTTCAGGGTTTCAGCAGCAGCAGCTGCAGCAGCAGCGACTTGGAGCTGCCTGTTGACAGAAATGTTGGCTGCAGTGTACAAATGACACGTTATGAACAGCAACGTGCAGCAGTGCTGGCGGAACGCTGGGGTTTACGGGTGCGGCTGAAGGATGCAGCAATAGCCGCTGTGCTGTTTGATGCCTCCATGGCAATTGCAGCATGCTGCTGCGGTGTCTGCTGCCGTGTGATCTGCTTCAGCTCTTCTCAACTGCCTGGCTGCGCAGCCCGCTCTCTTGTGCCGTACATGGACATGAGCAGCAAATTGGCTTGCACCCGGCTTTCGTATGGCAAGTGTACAGCAAGCCCTGTAGTAGAGTAGCATGCACGGGTCTTTGTAACACCATGTGTGAAGCATGGGTCCTGCATGCCTTTATAGGCATATACATGCATATCTGTGGACAGCACGCGGCACTTGCTGTCAGCTGGACCTTGGCAAGGTGGCAGTTTGCTATGCCAGATCATATGATATGCCAGTAGCTTGTACAGCGCAAGTATCCAGCCTGAGATTCCCAGCGCAACCACGTGGCGTCAGCACATGCTCTGAATATGAGCGTTCTGGTGCTTGGCTGCCAGGCAAATCGGATTCTTACTCTATCTGATGTATTCGCTGGTGTTATGCCATGGCGCTTTGCAATGTATTCCTGTTTTGCAGCGGGTAGCCGTGCCGTATTTGAAGCTGGCAGCGCTAGTGCACATTACATGTAGGCCGAAGATCAACAGCAGAGGACGTAAGACAGCAAGCTGTGAACGTTGGTAATGGTAATATGTACGTTACATTGAAAGGAAGCTGTACACAAAGTGTAGCCGAGCCCACGCGCCAACAAGTGCCTCCCATACATATCTTCTCTCTAAGCTTTGAAGGCCAGCCGGCCCACCCCTCCCTCATCCCAAGCATACAGCACCTTGCGCAAGTCAAGCCGCACCAGAAAAAGGCTGCGCCGCCCAGCCGCTGCGAAACACAATCATCGCTGCCGCAAGCATCAGTAGTAAGGCGGCCACCATCAACAAACAGCCAACAATCGCTGCACATCTATCGCCACCCGCCAGGGTGCTGAGCGCACATGTCGCTGCCACCGATACGTGCCCCCAGGCGCCCACAGCAGACGCTAACACCCTTTCTCACCACTATCAGATTACGAGCACATTATACTACGCGCAAACTGCAAAACCACCAAACCAAGCGCAATAACGATAGCAGTCGACATAGCGCAGCAGCACGCCGCGCAGTATGTGTCGTCCTGTAGCACAACGGCCGGCCAGAGGGGCTCAAAGGACAACAGCCAACACATCACCGGCAACAGACATCCAGTTGCCAGCTGATTGTTACCGGCACACTGCAGCGGCCGCCCTCCTGCTGCTCACCACCCAGCAATTCCTAGCCAATCACAACACCAGCAACCCCACATGACACCCGCCGCCCCTCTCGCATAAGTCAGCAGGCGGCTGTAGCGCCATGTCAGGGAGAACAAACAGCAGGCGGCGTCGAAACCCTCAAGCACTGTAGGCGTACATGGAACATGCATGTCATACTGTCTCACACAATCTCCTCCACCCCAGGGCTGGAACCTCTGAGCACCTGCTGCTTCTCCGTTTGACAGTTCACACTACGAGTCATTGGCACCAGCCGTGGGGCCGCCAAAAGGGGAGGTGGTGCTGGCCCTGCTGGGGCTACCAAGCAAGCCCCAGAGGCGGACACAGCCCACCCCCTTTTGGGTGACATGGATACAAACAAAGCACAGTACATTGGAGCAGGTGGTGGCTCAACAGCTGCCTGCACACCAACATGTCCTCAATGCCCCAACCTGCCGCCTCCCACCCCCTTGTAAAGAAGATACGCCCCGCCTTCCATGAAAGACCCCGTGGTGATGTACATACAAGCGACGCACGCCCTCCTGCCTCCCTCTTCCTCAGCTTCACCCCCAATAGCATAAATAGCACCACACACCGCGGGAAATGAAGCAGCACCAACATGCATCAACAGCAAGCCTTGCCAGCTGAACCCGACATGCACGTGGTGTGCGCAGTAGCACGCAATACCAGACTCGCAGCAATGACACCCATCAGTGTTATACATGTGTGCTGCCCATACATGCTGCTGTATGGGGAAGGATGAGGCACGACAATGCGGACACCAGACGTGTGAGGTGAATGCGCATTGAAGTTTGGTGCGCAATAAGCAAAGTCGCACCAACAAACCAAGTCCAAGCCCGAGCACGAAGCAGGGGCTGACTAGCATCCGAGACAGCACGTGTTATCAAGCAAGGCACTCACTTTGTGTGGCACACATAGCTGCAGCACGTGAGCTGTGACAATAAATGACACAGTCACTCAAGCATGCAGCTACCTCAACCAGAACTGCTGTGAGGTCAGGCCTTTATCACAACACCGACACCGCCGCGCACAAGCGAGCTTACCACCCACACCCTTCTATCACCCCTCCACCCAACCTATAGAGACATCCCAGAACAACACTACTGACCACTTTTTGCTCCAAGTGGCGCACAGCGTGCCACGGATAATCCTTGAACAACGCGCCACAACGTCGTGGCGCACAGCAAACCAGTACTGTGTGGTTGCGGGCAACGCGCGCACCAACGAAACAGATGCACCAGGCAGGTGCTGGAAGAGCCTTTCAGCTCCTAACTGGGCAAGATAAGCAAGGCACCCAGAAGTGAATGGACTGGCGGTACAAACAAACCTAAACCAGGGAACAAACCCCAACAGCCACACAAACTGCTGCTTCGTCTTCTCAACAAGGGCACAACCATCACGCTCCAGGCACTCAGCCCCTGGAGGAGCAAACCCACCCTGCCGTCCGCCCGAATACCCCAACCCCCCACAGCCGCCGATCGCACGGCAAGCAGCACAAACAGAGTGATGTTGAAAGAATTATGGGATGATGTACACATGCGAGTCACGATGGGGCTGTGACTTGCGCAGCTGCCACGCGTACCACACACTTCACTCACACGGCACTGCGTGGCAGGAATGTGTTGCCAGCTCACCTCAGCCTGCCTCAACCAGTGGAACAGTGGAATGACAAGCATAGCACAGCAGGCCACGCCATGTTGCAGCGGGCTGATGCGCTACTCCTAACACCACCTGGCGCTGTCGGCAAGTGTGCACCTGCACACACACACCCGAGCGCTGCTTGCGCACAAAGCAAGCCAAGCACACACCACAGGTGGTCCTCATCATCCAACACACGGAAGGAGCGACAGATCACAATCCCTACAAGGTGTGCGGGAAATGCATGCTGCCATGCAGACACCAGCACACATACACACACCAGCTATCCTCAGATTGCGCTGCAATGCCAATTCACACGTACATATCACACGCGTACACAAGTTGACCCGCTCGTAAGAATGCACACATAGTCGCAGCTGTCGCAGCATGGTGTGCAAGGTGCGCAGCTGTCAACAAATTATAAAGCACACAAAGATTCTGTGCTTCGACATGTCATGCAGGTGTATGAGGTTCAACCTGCAACAGAAGGGTTATGCTGGTGCACTTCTGCACCTCTGCACATTCACGCTGCAGTGTGCTGCAGGCCATGATGCAATCAATGGGTACATGCACGCAACACAAGATCAATGCAGGTCACAAGCAAAGGGTTCTGTCACAAATACACTACAAAGCAAAGTGCAAGTGCAGACCGCGACGCAACTTCTGCTTCAAAATGAAAGCAGATGCCACGCGAGTCGCACATGTGGTGTAGCGTCAGTAGGTATGGCGCATGCGGCTGCAGCATCACACCACCAAGAGCTACATGCACTGCAGCAGCACGCCAAATGTGTCTCTCATCAAGGCGCCCTTGACAGGTGTGCCTGGCGATGTCGCCGCTACCGCCGCCGTCAAACAGCAAGCAGCAGCATGTTGTACGCAAACAAGAATGCATGCGCCAAACAAGCTAGTGGCAGCCCCACACACGTGCAGGCCGCCCACGTTGTTACGCAAACACAAACCCTAAGCTACTGCCAGATATGCATGGACTGGTACATACATAGGGTCAAAGACAACAACTACAGCCATATATCGCGGCCAGACGTGCTGCCACGTAGCAGAAGATCGCTTCAACAAGCCTTCCATGCAGGTGCATTCAGCTGTGTGCCTAATACACCACCTCATGCTCCGCCCTGTGCATGGGGCCTGTGGCCTACGATCTAGGGCGCATGCAGGGGCAAGATCACCGCTGTATGCACTACTCATGCACCACACTCACATGATGCACACAAAGGAGCAGCCAAGAAAGACAGCCAGCACACCAACGCATGACGCTGCTGCTTGCTGCAATGTAACCTCACAAACGCCATCCTATTATTGTACAACACACACCACAACGCTGGCAATGTCTCACAGCAAAAGGACTGCTTCATCATAGTCGACATCCTTTGTATGAGATGAAGCAGCAATGCGCACCTCAGAACAACAGCAGCAGATGTGTTGCTACTTTACTGCAGCGGTGCCCTGCAGGGCATGACCACCTTGCGCTTGTGCGCCCAGCGCTGCTTGCAGGTCGTGCTACGGCCAGAGTCCTGGCTGGTGCAGGGGCTGGCATGCTGCTGCTGCCCGTCCAGGCCAGCCAGCCCAGCAAGGTCAGCCAGGCTGGGGGAGCCGCCAGGCAGCAGCTGGTCGCTGGCTGTGTCATTGTCCAGCCTGTGGCCGCCGTGCTGCTTGCCGTGCTGGTGCAGGCGGTGCTGCACGCCGTGGTGCTGCTGCCTGCTGTGGCCGCCATGGCTGCCGCTGCCTGGCGCACCTGCAGCCTGGTATGGCGCGCTGCCGCCAAGCACCACGTCAGCAAACTTGCTGGGCAGCATGCGCGCGCGCTTGGAGCGGCCGGCGCCAGCGTCGCCCTCCTCACTGCTGACGTCCTCGTGCTGATGCTGGTGCTCGCCTGCTGCGCTGCCGGCCAGGCCGCCTGCCGCTGATGCGGCGCGCTTGCCGCCTGGCACCACCACGCGCCGGCCCTCGTGGCCGCCCTGCCTGTGGTATGTACCTGCCAGGCCGTCAGCGCCATCTTCAGTGGCAGCAGCAGCAGCAGCCTCCATCTCCTCAATGCCTGAGGGGTAGTGTGCTGCAAACAGCGGGTCCTCCACCTCCAGCTTGCAGCGCAGCGAGCAGTAGCTGCTGTGCGCGTCCATCAGCTGCCGGCCGTCCACAGAGCAGCGCGCGGGCGCCACCACGCCCTTAGGGGGCCGCGGCTGCGGGCGCGGCCGCAGGAACAGCACCTTGGCGCCGTTGATGACGTAGTGCTGGATGCCCGACACGTCTGCCATCCTGCTGACGTCTGCGGCCTTGATGACCTCGTGGTAGGTGCTGCGGCGGATCTGCAGCAGCCGCGGGCGGCTGGCGCGCTGCGGGCAGTAGGTGCAGTAGCCGCGCTCTGGAGCGTCTGGGTCAAAGTAGGTGATGAGCACCTCGCGGCCGCTGTGGCTGGTGCTGCACTGCGGGCAGGGCTTGAACAGGTAGGGGCAGGTGACCAGCTGGTACAGCCAGGACTTGCTGCTGCTGGCGGCGGCTGGCGGCACGTATGGCACTGGCAGCAGCGCCACCACCGGCGCTGGCGCTGCCTCTGCTGCTGCTGCTGGGGCAGCAGCTGACTCCGGCGGGGTTGCCGCCTCAACCTGCGCTGCTGACGATGCTGCAGCTGCTGCCTGCTGCTGCTCCTGTGTGCGAGGGGGCGCCAGCTGCTGCAGCGGCATGGGCGAGGCTGCGCGCTGCTGCTGCTGCTCTGCTGGCATGAACAGGCTGAGAGGTGTGCCCATCACTGGCTCATCAGTGTGAGCACTGTTGTGGCTGTGGCTGCACTGGCTGTCGCCGCAGTGGGCTGGCAAGCCTGTGGTCAACAAGAAGAGAAGCACAATCAAAGGAGCACGGTCAGTTTCGGTCTAGTGAACATGAAATGACAGAACGCAATCCACAGAACGCTAGGCGCATTCAACTGCCATGACGCAGCAGGTATCAACTTTGAACATGCACAGGAATACCATTGCACAGGATACCACTGTGTAAAGCATGCAGCTGCTGCAGCTGCAGAAAGTCGCTGCGCGCCACCTTGCCATGACCCCAAGCCCCATGCATCTGCTGGCGAACCCACCTGTGTGCTGATGTGCTCGCATCGCTGCAGCCCTCTGCTGCTGCAGGGCGTGCATTGCTGCTGCAAAAGGTGCTGCTGCTGGTGGAAATGGCTTGGCTGCTGGTGGTAGCTGCATGGCCTGCACGTCCAGGGTGCCTGTTGCGTTGTTCGCATCTGGTTGAGGTCCCATGTAGGGACTGCCAGAGCGGGAGTTGGCTGACAGAGGGTCTGCACCGAGGCCATGCTTCTGTAGTAGCATAGACGCAAATGTATTCGCATAGCTCTGACCACTGATGGGCAGGCAGCCCTGCCGCGGCACGCCTGCCACGAACTGGTCGTGGAACTCCATCACTGTTGCCTCGTGGAGTTGATGGCAACGCCTGCTCACGCAAGTACAGGGCAGGGTGCGGAGAGGAACAAACAAGAGATCAATGAGCAGTGATTGCAGCGTCTACAACGGCAGCTCCAAGGGCCTTCACGATACGTTCATGCGCCAGGTTCCGTCGCACCTGCTGCCAAGCCTGCGCGCTGATAACGCTGCTGAGGCACACGACTGAGAGTGCTGACTGCCTACTAGTGCGTGCTGCCCGCCTTGCACCCCCCGCCAAGGAGTCAACAAGCGGGTCGAGGACGCTCAACCACCTCGCACGCCTGCTGCTGCTGCGCTAGCAACAAACAGTAAAGCAAATGGCCCATTGAGCGTGGCTAGCGAAAGGGCGGGCTGCCCAAATGCACGGCATCATGCATGACGCTGCTGGCAACACCAAGCCCCAGCGTGCCGCAGCCCTTGCTCTGCACCCTTTCATGCCCATTGCATGCCCGTTGCAGCAGTGTATGCTGCCAAGAGCTGCGCGTGGCGTGCGAGGCAGGCAGATGCCGGGGTTGCCCGCCATGGTGCCAAGACCTGCTGGCAGGGGCGCTGCAGCTGCCGCACTAGCCCGCAGCCCACCTGTGTCGCCAATGAGCGTCCTTAAGACTTCGGTTCGGTGCTTGCCTGTGGTCTAGACAGAGAACGGCTGCGTGTTGCGTGTCGCGGGCTATACTGACTGTGTTTGGTGCTGAGATCGGTAAATAGCTGTGCACATGGTAGCAACATACTCCAAGAAGCACCTGAACGTGACTGGGCTGGCTACTTGGCGGCCTTCCAGTCTCCTTTGTTACAGTTGAGCGATGACACAGCATCACCATAATACTGATTGCGTCTCGTGATCAGCCCTCACAGCCGCTGGTTCTGCCACCAACATTTTCCATGCAACGGGGCTGCTTTGTTTGCCCACGCCAAATTTGCCCCAAGAAGCCAGCTAAGCACTCTGAAGCTGTCAGCTCAGGCGTGACGGCGTGCATGCCTTGGAGCGGTCAACACAAAGCACATTGATTACTTTTAGCTTCTGTTTGAGCTTTAAAGTCGGCACATGCCTTCAGAAAACGTGGAGCCGCAGGCTTGGCGGTTCTATTTGTGTCGGGAGCCTTGCTGGAGTGCTGAACGGCTATGATCTAGCCTCCAAAACGTTTTTATGAGGCGGCTGCTATTTGATATGCGGCACGTAAGCTGCAGGATGACAACAGGCATTGGTAACCCTTGGTGGGCGGGAAGCAGTCAGCCCCTCGGCAGGCTCAGTGCCAGACGTTGAAGACGAGCAGGTGGCAAGCACGAAGGGAGCTGCACGCCAAAATCACCGCATCTGTTTTATATTATTATTACGTGAGCGCCTCTGTCTGCCAGCTTGCTGAAGACAAGTGATGCAACCCACAGTATGCATGACTGTGGTTTGAATTTCAAACGCAAGCTCCACAAGCTGGCGGGGTGGGGCTGCAAAGTGTCAAGGTATGGCTCACTTGACATTGATTCATGCCACGGCTTTTGGTGCTTGCTAGCTCAAAACAAAAGCAACTCAAACCACGATGAGACGTGGAGTGGACAACCTGGTGTCTGGTGGTCAGGTGTTGTTGGGCAAGATTGACAAGTTGCAGGTTGATATCATCAGGAGTGCTATGCGGTGTGGCAAAGGGAACTCAGTCGTACCGGGTTTGCTAGCCGATTGGGGTGTGAAGCCGCTGCATATGTGGCTACACCAGCGCACAATGGAGTATTACTTCAGGGTACAGCGTATGCCTGTATCCAGATTGCCTAAGCAGGTTGTTTCTGCGAAATGGAGGGCCCAGGGCGGTGCTACGCTGCTAACTGGCTGGCAAAAGTATGTACACAGCCTTTTGTGCAAATATGGTGTCAATGTTGCAGTTGCGTCCGGGTCGGATAAGGAGTGCAAGAATCACATCAGGCGGCAGGTGGCATCCATCTATGCTGATGTGGCGGCTGATGCTGCCAGCAAGAAATC
>RWJK01001590.1:19300-76107 GCA_004335835.1 Scenedesmus sp. ARA3 | reverse complement strand
GATGGCACAGGCAGCCTGCCAAACCTCAAGCCGCGTGGCCAGGGCCGCTGGCAGGTCTTCCTGTGCGCGCAGGGGCTCAAGTACCTGTATGTGGGGCAGTATGAAAACCTGCCAGATGCCAAGCACGCGCGTGACCTGGCAGTGCTAGCAGTGCACGGCCCCAAGCTTGTGCCCACGCTAGAGCCTGTCAGCAACTACAGCGAGGGGGATATTGCTGCAGTGCGTGCCCAGATGGCTGAGAAGCCAGCAGCGCGTGCAGTGATGGTGGCGAATGGGCTATGGCCTCCTGAGGGCATGCAGGGCGAGGCTGCGCTGCACCAGCCGCAGCAGCCGCGCAGCCGGCGGCTGCCTGGGCTGCAGCACACGCTGCAGATGATCCGGGAGGAGCACAAGGAGCGCATGCAGCAGCAGCAGCAGCTGCAGCTGGGTGAGCGCAAGGGCAGCAGCAGCAGCTGCAGCAGCCAGGCTGGCGCGGCCAGCAGCGGCAGCTGCGGGGAGCCTCCGCTGCTGCATGCACATGGCAGCAAGCAGGGCACTGGAAGGTCCAGGGCAGGACTGCAGGCCGCAGCCGAAGCAGCAGCAGCGGCGGCGGCAGCTGGCAGCGGCCGTGCTGCGATTCGTGCAAGCTCACGGGCACCAGCAGAGCCAGCAGATGCTGCAGTGCCTGTGAAAGAGGAAGCAGATGCAGCTGCTGCAGCAGCAGAGGCTGTAGCAGAGGCCCCAGCCGCTGTTACGTTTGAGTCGCAGCTGGCAGAGCTAGTGGCCCTAGCAGCAGCTGCAGAAGCAGCAGCACAGCCAGCAGCAGCAGCAGCAGAATACGAGCCTGCGGTAACCGAAGATGCAGCCGCAGCAGCAGCAGCGCCCAGGCCATCCAGGGCCACCACTCCCAAGCTGTCTGCCGGCCGCATGGCCCGCACCAGCAGTGGTGGCGTGTCATCTAGCGCTCCTGGTGTGGCTGCATCACTGCAGCACTACCATGCCCGCGCAACAGCCAACCCCACAGGCACAACAGGTGGGTAGCTGCCCTGGTGCAAGCAAACATGCCTGCAGCTGCTGTTGCGACACAGCGCTGCCACAGCAGGCTCAGCACATGAGCTGTCTTGCTGCCGCAGTTGCTGTTAAATTGTGTGGCGCCGAGTTACCACAACAAAATCGCGCTTGCCTCATGCAACTGCCTGACTCACATGCTGCCCCTCCCCCCCCCTGTGACACGACCCTCCTACAACTGCCTCGTCGCACCCTTCTTGCCACACTCTTTGCGCCACATCCTATTGTAGTTGCTGCCTGAGTCTATCCCTAACTCTCATTTCTGCTACACCCTGCCCTGCTGCACCCGCTTCCTGCAGGCATCCGCGAGCACAAGGGCGTCTTCGAGGTCTTCCTGGCCACGCCGCCCTTCAAGTACCTCTACGTGGGCCGCGCCAACAGCCTGTACGAAGCCCGCCGCATGAAGGCAACTGCCATGATGGCAATCTACGGCAGCATGCTGGCAGTTGAGCAGTTTGGAGCTGAGCCCCACGCAGTGACTGAGGAGGATGTGCGGTACATGGCAGTGAAGCTGTCTGCCAAGCCGGCCGCGCTTGCGGCGATGCGGCAGTACGGCACGGATGCGCTGCTGACAGCAGCAGAGGCGGAGGCTGCCGCGGCAGCGCAGCGGCGCGCGGGGCCTGCCGCGCAGCAGCAGCTGGCGCAGGTGCAGCTGCAGCTGCAGGTTCAGGCGCAGCAGGCCGCTGCGGCAGCAGCAGCAGCAGAGCGGCTGGAGTGCTATGGGCCGGGCGAGGCCCTGCGGCGCCCCAGCCGGCGGCAGCAGCGGCAGCACGAGCAGCAGCAGCACGTATCTGACGTGCTGGCAGCAGCAGCGGAGCGGCTAGAAGACGCCGAGGCAGGCCTGCTGCCTGGCTCGCTTCCTGCAAGCAATGCGGCAGCGATGGAGATTGCGGCAGCGGCAGCTAAGGCCCAGGCTAGCATTGGCGGCCACAGGCGCAGCAGCAGGAAGCGCAGCGCAGCAGCAGCATTCCGTCTGGAGCAGGCCCTGCTGGCAGCAGCAGATGAGGCGGAGGGGCCCGCAGCATCCGGCCAGGAGAGCGATGCCACCACAGGAGGCCTGCACATGGCTGCAGGGGCGGCAGCGCAGGATGAGTCAGTGCCTGCTGCCAAGCGGGCAGCTAGCAGGGACCCTAGCATGCAGGCAGCAGAGCAGCAGCAGCAGCAGCAGCAGCTGGCGGCCTTTGATCTGCATGCCGAGGCCGTTGCAGCGTATGCGGCAGCAGCAGCGGCTGCTGCAGCTGGCGAGGGCGATATCGACATGGCTGATGCTAGCCTGCTCGCGCTGCCTGCTGCCGACCCAGCAGCGGCAGCAGCAGCAGCAGCAGTGGCGCCGTTTGCAGAACCCAGCAGCAGCAGCCGCACCAGTGCGGACGGGGAGGCCTGCGTCAGCATCTGCACGCGCCGCAGCATGATTGCAAAAGATGGCCGGCTGGGCAGCCACAGCACTGGCAGGCTAGGTGTGCGCACACACAAGGGCGGCTATGAGGCCTTCATTGCCACACCTCCCTTCAAGTACCTGTATGTCGGGCTGTACCGCACCGTACAGGCTGCAGTGCAGGCCAGGGATACTGCAATGCTGGTGGTGTATGGCAAGGAGGCTGCTGCTGCGCTTGGTGTAAGTGCCGACAGCCTTGCCAGCATAACCAATGGAGCTATCCAGGAGATGGCAGCGCGGCTTGCAAAGAAGCCCCAGGCAGTGCAGGCAATGCAGCAGTATGGCACTGCGCACTTGCTGGCAGGCATGGGTGCGGGTGCTGGCAGCAGCGGCGGCGGCAGCAGCAGTGAGGTGGCGCTGCAGCAGCTGGCAGCAGCAGCAGTGGCAGAGGAGCTGGGGGCTGGCTGTATGGCGGCAGATGCGGCGGGCTGTGCTGCTGCAGCTGCAGAGATGGAGGAGCAGCAGCAGCAGCAGCAGCAACAGCAGCGAGAGCTTGCTGCGCTGCAGTTGGAGATTGCTGCAATGCAGCAGCTGGCAGCGCAGCAGGGAGCTGGCGTATGGCTGCCAGGCGCTGTGGAGGACGGGGCTGCCATTGCTTACTAGTGTTGGCTAGGCGTGGCATGCATGTGTGTAGGGTGCATGCATTGTACTGTTTCATCATACTCAGGGCGCTGTCCACTGCTTGCAGTCGCTTGCAGCTGGCACATGCCCTGCAAGCTTATCATGGGGTGGTGGGAGTTGTTAGTTGAAGCAGGCTGGTGCATCTGGCAGTGCTGAGGTGTGTCTGGGTGAAGATCTGGGGCGGGGTTTTAGGGGCTGTGCTGCACCTCTGATGTTCTGGGGCAGGGCCCTGAGGCCTGCAGAGGCAGCACATCTGTCAAGGTTGCCTACAAATGCGGCAGAGGGAAGTTCTGTGCCAGGGTAGGGACGCATTCTGCGCCGGCAACCGGCTAGGTTGGTTTGTTGTTGTGTCCGGGTTGAAGAGATCGGAAGAGAATGGTGCCGTCAATGTATGCAGGCTGCTGCAGCTGGAATGCATTGTGCAGCTGAGTTGGTCCTTCAGCGGCTTGCAGAGCTGGCCTGTGTGGAGGCCTGTGCTTTCACTGCAGCAGCGCTCAGCTGCTTTGGCAATGGCGGCGGCTGGCAGGTTTACGCAGATGCGCGGCTGTGATCAAACTTAAGCCCATGCACGCCTGACATGTGGCTGTCGTCCGGTTGTGGCTGTCTGTACGCAACACATACGCACACGTACTCTGTGCCATGATGCCCGCTCATTGTGGTTGGTACTGCCAAAGCTTGTGCAGCTGTGAGAGCAGTGACCATGTGCCGTTGTTCATGGGTTGGTAGGCAGGGAGGGGAGATGAACCCCTGTTGATCTCCCTCTTGAGGCATCGTGATTGCTAGCAAGCAAACGGCAGGAAGCACGAGGCACAGGTTGCGACAGGCAGTGGCTTGTGGTAGTAGCATACAGTCACACACAGGCCTCGCTGTGTGATGATGAGGTGCATGCACCATCCTGTGTTTCAAGCCCCTGTAGTTGTAGTAGTAGCATACTCTCTGTTGTTGTCGCGGCTTGATATGTGTGTGTTCTGTGCTGGAAGTCGAACAGCTGAAGCGGAAGTGTACACCAAGATGATAGGATGATCATCATCTGCTGTCATTCCCACGCTATCCTTCCAACCTGTTGTGTAGCAATACAACACACTGTGAATACGACTTAGATACCATATGTTATGTGCATCAGGCAGCAGCATTGGCAGGTGGGCACACGGCTGCAGCAGCACAGGCCGCAGTAGCAGCTGCGTGCGCACTGCTGCTGTGCAGCAGCCACCCCAAATGTGTGCAGTTAAGGGTGCAGCGCCGCACTGTCGCCTCATGTGCTGCATACCGTGCTGTGATCGAGCTGCAGTCAGCTCCCAGATACTGTCAGGCGCTTGCGTGTTGCACCTGAAGATGTGAGCTGGGTTTGTGGACAGTGTCACCTGCCCTGCGGTCAACATCACATGCTGGGGTAAATGCATGCCAGGGGCAGGGGCGTGCAGTATGTACGGTATGTGTTTGTGTAGTGTCTATGCTGGCAGGCAGGGCTGGGGGGCGCCTGTGGGGGCAGGCAGGTGCATTACATGCAGGGTTGCGCTGTAGGCGAGGCGTGATACGCCGTTGTGTGTTTATTCCACAGTTGTCCCGTTGTGTTGGCTGTGTTGATGTACTCACGTGTTCGTCGTACGGTAGTTACATAGCGTAGAGGTAGCGTGGGCTGCTCAGGAATTCGCGCTGTGACACAGACAGTGTACTTGTACGCATATACGCTTGGTTGCATGGGCAGCATCGCATCCCCAGTATGCTGCACTGCAGCAGCTGGTGCCGTACTTAAGTGTTACGCTTGCACGCTCAGCTCTGTGGTTGTGGAGTTGAACACTTTACTCGGTGGCCATCGTCGTGATCCTTGCAGTCAGGTTCCGCACTGCATTGAGCAGCCAGCCTCTTGTTGGGCACTGCTGTAGTCGGGGTGATCCCTAATTATCACGCTGCTAGCGTGTGAAGCGGCAGCTCAGGTTTCAGGACTTGGCCGCAAGGCTTGATACGTTGTGTCCTATGTATCATCACAAACAGAGGGTGTATATCACCATATTGGCCAGGCATGGCACAGTAGATTAGGAAGAGTCTGATGTCGGACCACCTGCTGTGAGATCTCAGGTCGGTCGGGTTTGCCTGCCTGGTGGTTGGGTCTTGATGCAACAAGCAATTGCTGTCTGTAAACGACTTCCTACCTGTTCTGATAGCATGCTGCACGAGTGGCAGCGACTGCTTGCAGGATCTTCTGACCATCAGCAAATTCATCAGCACTGCTGTCTCGGAACAGCAAATTCCTGCAAGTCCAGGCACTCAGCAGCACTGTGATCCGACCGATCATGCCTCTCACAATGCAACAATAATCCATTATTTGAAAATACCATTGATTGTTTGTACGATTACTGGCCGCAAGGAACTCGGCACACCCAAAGGTTCAAATGATTCGGAGCGCGGGTTGCTAATTTTCTTAAACCAGCACGCTGCGCCACATCACTTATATCTGCAACTTATGCAGGACTTGCTCAAACAAATTAATGCCATCGTCCGCATGTACTTGAAGTGGGCGCCCAAAGTCAAAGCGTACTCTCTGCAATCAGCTTGCAGGATGCGGGCAAGCCAAACTAAAACGGTAGTCTGATGTATATATAACTTCTAGAAGGAGTTTTAGCGTGCACAGGTACATCAGTTTTGAACTTATAGACAGACTGTGCCGCGCAGTGCAGGGCCACAATGTGATTCCCTGATAAGCGGAAAGACATCGCCGCTGTCATATCCATGGTTTTTATCCATTCTTTGTTTCACTTGCAGGACAGAAGTGCGGTGTAAGCCCTTGCTTGGCAGGCAAGCATGCAAGACAGCACAGCAGACCTGCATCTGCACTGCTCTCAGCAGCTGCAATCTACAGCAGCCCCATCGCAGCAGAAGCCCGTTCGAGGGGTGAGTACACACCAAGATGGCAAGTACCTGGCCAGCATCACCATCTGCAGCCAGAGCCTGCAGTTGGGTGTTTTTGACAGCATCACACAGGCAGCCAACGCCCATGACTTGATGGTGCTTGCCCTTTTTGGGCCAGATGCAGCAGTCAACTTTCCTGCTGCCCACTACAGCGCCGAAAAGGTCGCAGCAATGAGGCAGAAGCTGCTGCGTGAGCAGCAGCACAGCCAGGCAACACTCTCCTGCAGCCCCTGCTTGTTCACGGAGGACACACCAGCAGCAGCTTTTGCAACAGCAGGAGCAGGACAGAACACTGCACACACAGGTTCAACTGGAACAGTAGCAGCAGCAGCCGGTACCTTCTCAGCTGCAGTAGCTGCTGCAGAGCCAGCTGTGGGCAGCAAGAGGGCACATGCCAGCAGTGACAGCCATGAAGCTGCTGCGGGTGCTCCTGCAGCAGCAGACAGCAAGTGCCTGCAGGAACAGCCATTGCTGCAGCTGGAGCAGACAGATGCTGCAGTCTACATCCCTTCCTGCAAGCGCCTCAAAGCCACACCTGGCACTGACCAGGTGCAGCCTGCAGCTGGCCCAACAGATGACAGCGCAGCACAGCAGCAGCAGCAGCAGCAGCAGCAGAGGGAGCAGAGCTCGCTGCCCCGCATGTATCCTGCAGCCGGCAGCAAGGACCACAACCAGCAGCAGCAGGTAGATGGACAGAAGCAGTTTCCTGCAAGCACAGCTGCAGCTGCTGCAGGCGCAGCAGGCAGCTGGCTGCAGCCAAGCAGCAGGAACAGCACAGGCGAGCTGCTGCCCAAGGAGAGCTATCTTGGCGCAGCCACAACACAGCAGCAGGCGTTTGTAAGGTTGCAGGCTGCAGCTGTGAAAGCAGAAGAGGCCGAGGCATGCGCAGAGCAGCAGCACAAGTATGCAGCACAGGAGCGTCAGCCGCCTGCAGGATTTGATCCATCTGAAGACCCTGGCATGCTTCGTGGCTTGCTGTGCTTGATTGATGCAGCTGCTAGCCTGCCAGCTGAAAAGCAGGCAGCGCTGCTGCCCGCACATGCCAGGAGCAGCAACCTAGGCAGCAGCAGCGCAGCGCAGCAGCAGCAGCAGCAGCAGAAAGCACTTGGCACTCACAATGACAGGCAGCCAGCCCATGTTGGGCGGCAGTATGCCATCAATGCTGGGCATGTTCCTGCAAGCTGGGGCAACACAGCAGCAGCAGATGGTGGTCTCCTGCAAGCTCCTGCAAGCAGCCAAGGGGTTCCTGCAAGCCAGAGGGCTGTGCACCAGACCCAGCAGCAGCCGCAGCAGCAGCCAACTGGGCAGCTTGCAGGAGAGCAGGAGGCCATGCAGTTCCTGCAAACAGATGCAGCCCATGTGATCATGCAGCAGCTGGAACAGCAGTTCCTGCAAGAGCAGCAGCAGGATAAAGCACTTGACTGGCAGGGGTTCCTGCAAAGCCCTTCTGCACAGCAGACACTGCGCAGTCTGCAGCAGCAGTTCAACCAGACATCAGGCACAGCTCCACAGCAGCAGCAGCAGCAGCATATCCTGCAGCCGGGCCGTCATCACCTACTAGGTGGCCACCTGCAGTCTGCTGCATCTAGCCACGCTACTCAACAGCAGCAGCAGCGTTTTGGGCATCCTCCCCCTGCGCCTGCTGGTACTGCCACTGCTGCCACAGCAGCTGCATCCTCTGGGCAGCAGCTAGGGCATGCACAGTGCCTGCTGCAGCAGCAGCACGCATGGTCAAGTGCACTAGGACAGCCTGGCAGCCAGATGAGCAGGCTGCAGCAGGTACTAGCAGGTGCCCGCACAGTGCCTGCATCGACGACAGTTGCTCACCTCCTGCAGCAGCAGCAGAAGCAGGCTGAACAGGCAGCAGCAGCAGCAGCAGCAGCACAGCTGAAGCGCCGCAGCAATGAAGGCGCAGAGCAGCGCCTGCTCAGCCGTGTCAGCAGCAACCACTCGGATGGCACCAGATTCAGGTCCAGCCGCAGCCCCAGCCCACCAGATATGCATGATGCTGCTGCTGCTGCTGCTGCTGCTGGTGAAGCCGGCAGGGGCAGGAGCATGAGTGCAGACAGCGGCATGAATGCTGCTGCCGCTGTCGGCGATGCGGGCAGGGGCAGGAGCGTGAGTGCTGTTGGCGGCATGAATGCTGTGGCAGCGGCTGCTGCAGCAGCTTCAGGTGCTGAAGCACTGGCCTTTGCTGCTGCAAGTATGTATGCAGCTGGAGGTGTCTATGCCGATGAGGAGCAGGACTACGCTGCTGCTGATGCCGCTGCTGGTGGCGCGGCGGAGTATGTTGATGAAGAGGCTGCAGCAGCGCTGGAGATGCTGGGTTTTGTCGGTGCTGGCACGCGCCACTCTGCGCGGCCCAAGCGGCCCACCGAGCGCATGCAAGAGATGCAGCAGCAGATGCACGAGCAGCACAAGCAGAGGAGGCCGAAGTACCAGCAAGAGCAGCAGGATCAGCTGCAGCAGCTGTGGTCAATGCTTGGCAGTGCAGGCCTGTCTGCACTGTACGAGCAGCAGCAGCCGCTGCAGCAGCAGCAGCAAGTTCCTCAGCGCCAGTACCAACAGCAGCAGCAGCAGCAGCTGAAGAAGAGGAGGGTGAACATCGCTTGGAAGCCTGCCGGCGGCAAAGCCAGCAGCGGCGACAAGGGTGATGCTGCAGCAGCTGGTGCAGCAGCTGGCAGTGCTGCAACCACCAGCAGCGGCGCAGACGGTGATGAGCTGCCTGCTCCCATGAAGGTGACAGGGCCTGGCTGTGTAAGCCACGCGCAGAACCCCACAGGCCAGATGGGTGTACGCATGCGCAAGAACAGGTATGAGGCGTTCATAGCAGTGCCACCTTTCCGCTACTTGTACCTCGGGCAGCACATCACAGCAGCAGAGGCAGCGCGCACGCGCGACACAGCCATGCTCGCGATATTTGGCCCTGAGGCTGCTGCTGCGCACGGCTCCGCGTGGCTGTCGGCCGGCGCTGCTGGCAGCATTGCAGCAGAGGAGGTGGCGGCGATGGCTGCCAAGCTGGCGAGAAAGGAGCAGGCTGCAAGCGTGATGAAGCTGCACGGCACTTACAAGGTGGTTGTCAAGGCAGTGCCGGCAGCGGCAGCAGCGGCAAATGCTGCTGCACAGGAGTAGGCTGTTGTTGCTCATGCGCTGCAAATTGGGGCGGTTTGCGTGAAAGAACCGAGATTTGGTATAGGCATATCCAGATCGCGGCATGCAGAAGTGGGGTGGCTATGGCTGCCAAGCTGGCTAAGAAGGAGCAGGCTGCAAGCGTGATGAAGCTGCACGGCACGTATAAGGTGGTGGTCCAGGCGGTGCCGGCAACAGCAGCGGCGGCTGATGCTGCTGCACAGGAGTAGGCTGCTATTGCACATGTGCTGCAGATATGGGGGCGTTTTGGGTGGCATAGACGGGAATAGGGATAAGCAATTCATTGTGGCATGCAGAAGTGGATTGGTTGGCACTTGCTGCACAAGTGGCTGCTGCTAGCCTTTGTGGTATCGGCCTGTTCATAAGCATATGGGTGTTGTGCGGCAATGGTGGTTTCGAGTGTATCATCCACATGTACTACACGTTTCAGAATACTATTTTTCAAAATACCATATCTTGGTATTGCTGCTAGCGCACTTGATATTGCTGCTAGCGCGTGCTGTGCACAATCATGCCTAGAGTCAGTTCCAGCTTATTACTGGATGTCTGACCATCCAATGCAGGTGACACTAAATGCACCACCATACACAGCTCCTGCAGCACCCTTGTAACTTCTACTGTACACCTCTTGTCCCCAAAAGTTTTGAGATGTGATCGGGTGAGGGCACCGAGCCCAAGCCAGGCAAGCATTTAAAAATGGCCTGGGTCTTGAAAGTGCTAAAGTACTGGTGCATTGCATAGAGCAACTGGCGCAGTGCTAATGTATGCAATCGGCAGATTTCTTTGTATAGTGCTGCGTACAGCCGCAAGCCAGCAGTGCAGGTGGCTGTTCGGACATGTTGCCATGGTTGTTACGTTACATGACAGTGTACTGCCAGCTTGCAACGCCACATGGGGGCAGTGGCAGTGGCAAGCGCGCTCGCTACTGCTGATGCTAGATTTATGGCCCCTGCTGGCTTGCTGGCTGTGATGAAGCCAGCAGCAATGGCTAGCTCGCTAGAAGCCAGACTGTGCGATGCTATCTGGCACTGATCTGGTGTGACGCATCACTGCCACTGGCCCCATTTTGCGTTCAACGCAAGCTTGGCAAGCTGGCAGTACACCATGGCATCATTACAACTCACAAACACATCTTCATGGCGGTATAAAGGCAGGTGTGCAGCTGCTGGCAGCTGTTTGGTCAATGACTGGTCACTGCACCCGCAACCCTACAATACAATGCAACACGATACACCACATCTTCACTACTGCTCAACAATGACAAGCTTGCTACAAAGACGCAATCAAGCAACTGCACTGACCAATGCCAGAGTGGCACCCTGATAGTACAACGCACAAATAAAGCAGAACTTCAAGGAAACTATCACACGAACGCGTGGGGATGAATCTGCCCATGTGCCTGAGCATCGGTAGATGCAGCAGCGACATCAACCCACCAATGCACACCTTGTGTCACAAAGCATGCATGCCTCAGCGCGCCGGGTGTGGCACAATGCTGTCAGATGAAGCAGCTGTAAAGCAAGCCCTCTGTCCTCTCAACAGCAGCATGTCAACACACGGCTGACAGCAGTGCACAACAATTGCTGCGCTGCTCTTTCACACAAAGGTTGATGAGTGCAGCGTGTGTCTCCCCGTATATGACGCTGCACTTCAACCACCATAACAAAGCTGTGCCATCTTGTAGTCTGCTGTGCACTCATCAACAGACTGCATGTTGCATGACACGACCCGCCACGTGGAGGCCCACTGTGACATGCCGTCTGCTGCCGACCACAGTATCCATATGCAAGCTGTTTGCACTTCTACACTGCAGCTGTTGCACATTTTATTCACCTAAGCACATGTAAGGCAGGCTCTGCTGCAATCTCTCCGCTGTTCACACCAGGCCGCCATGCAGTCCCGCCCCCTTGAGTGGCCGGCGCCCCTGTTCACTGAAACCAGGCAGGCGTACCTGGGCACCCGCAACAGATACAGTTGGCGCAGCTCGCTGCACACACACCACAGTCGCCAGACGCCACACAATGCAGCACAATGCGGCACAATGCGGCAATGCAGCAATGCACTGCCGACTGCACCACGTTGCACCCTATCCCCTCTGATCCAGTCATAGTTAAGCCAGGCTGCCAGGCTCCCTGGCTCCCTGAGGCTGCCAGCTGGCACGTCACCAGCAGCTGCACCCAACCCCACATCACTGCTCACACGCCTGTGCAGTGTGATCACGCCTCCCCGTCAAGTTGCACATGTTGTTATTTTCTTCCAAGCCAGCCGCAGCACTGCCGACTCCTAGTGCATCAACCAAGCTCCAAGCGTGCGGTGCAGTGCACTGCGCCACGGTGCACTGCTCTTGCATTGTGCACAGCCACTCGCTGCTGCTGCTGCTGCTGCTGTTGCTGTTGCTGCTGCTGCTGCTGCTGCTGCTGCTGCATCACAGGCAAGGCTATGAGGGGCAGCCCCCACTGTACAATGGCTTAATTCTGCACAGAAGCTTGCTGCTGCTGCTGCTGCTGCTGCTGCTTCTGCGTCACAGGCCGGCCCTGTGTGGGGCCTGCGCCTTCCTCCTGTGGCTGCCAGTGCTGCGCATGCTGTGGTCGCTGTCGCAGCCGTCATCACCCTCTGCCGCTGCCGCTGCCGCTGCTGCTGCTGCTGCTGCTGCCCTGCCGTGCACACCAGCAGCTGCATCGCCAGCAGATCGTGTGCGCATGGCGCTGCCTCTGGCACTTCCTGCTCCTGCACTGCCCTGGCTGGCACCAGCAGCAGCAGCTAATGGCAGCAGCACGCCATCACTCATATAACCGCCAGCACTGCCACCTGCAAATGCAGCTGCGTCCAACCCAGCAACCACTGCCATAGCTGCAGGGTTGTCTGGTAGCACTGCTGCTGGGCCGTGCTGCTGCCTGCCACCTGCACCTGCTGCTATGCCTCTGATGCGGTTGCTGCCCCTGCGGAGGCCCCTGGCACGCCTGCTGCTGCTACCGCTGCTGCTGCCGCCACGCGGGTATGCATGTGGCAGCTGCTCTGCAAGATGCCCCACCGTCTGCTGCTGAGGCAGCTGGGCGTTGTAGACCTGCCACGGCAGCTGCAGCGCTTGCTGCAGCTGCAGCAGCTGCTGCTGGTTGTGGTAGTTGAAAGGCAGGCCATGGTGATGCTCCACAGGCTGCTGCTGCCGCTGCGGTGGCAGCGGGGGTGTGCTGGCACCACCACGCGCATTGCCGCTGCTGCTGGCACCGTACTGAGCGGCAGCAGCAGTGCGGCCAGGGAAGCTGCTCTGCTGCTGCTGCTGCTGCTGGGTTGCGCTGCCTGCTGCATGGCCAGGTGCTGCTGCTGCGGCAGCAGCAGTGCTGGCAGTGCCAACGGCTGCAGGGCCGGGGACAGTAGGAACAGCTGCAGTGGTGGCGGCTGTATCCAGCTCATCCGAGGGGGGTGTAAGTGCTCGCACTGCATGTAGCACATCGCCTGCGCCAGACCCCGCTGCTGCTGCTGCTGGGTTGCCCGCTGAGGCAGCCAAGTTGTCAGTGCCTGCTGCTGCTGCTGCTGCTGGCGCAGTCTGGCTCGGTGCAGTCCTGCTGCTGGTGCGCTGCTGCCTCTGCGCAAGAGATAAAGGCAGCAGCAGAAGCAGCCAACACAATTGGTGTGTCAAATATAATCTTGCAGGGATGAGCACACATACATGCACTGCAGATTCAGTGCCCACTAGCCCTCACCAGGTCATACAGGCAGGGTCTACAGTGCATGTGACCTGCAGCCTCCGCACCTTGTGCAGCTGCATCAAACCACACAAGCAGTGCACAAAACTACAGTGCTTACACGCAGACCATTGCCCCTGCGCACCTGGCTGCAGCTGTCAGACAGGTCACCCTCATCACCCCCTGGCAGCACAACACCAGGTGCAGCTGCTGCGGCCGCGCCCGGCTGCTGCTGCTGCTGCTGCTGCTGAGCATGCAACTCAGCGCCAATGATATCGCTAGGCCAGCCAGCAGCAGCAGCAGCAGCATCATTGCCACCACCCGCCACACTGCCACCCCCAGCAGCAGCTCCTGTGTACCCTGCTGTGCTGGGCTGAGGCGAGGGGCTGCGGCCACCTAATGGTGCACTACCAGCAGCAGCAGCAGCAGCAGCAGCAGCAGCGCTGCCGGCTCCACCTGGCAGCAGCATCACCTCTGATCCCTCCAGCTTCACCTGGTGCTGCCTGCTGCGCCGCACACGCACACCCCAGCGTGGCAGGGCCACCTCCGGCTGAACAAACCCCGCCGATAAACCCTCGCCCCAGCCAGCCACACCCTGCTGCTGCTGCTGCTGCTGCTGCTGAGATACAAACCCTGGATTACCAGATGCGGCAGCAGCAGCAGCAGCAAGAATTCCTGCCGGCTCTTTGTCAGGCAGCAGTGGTGACCGTGCTGCTGCTGCCTCTAACACATCAAGAGCAGTCCCAGGCCCACCCCCAAGAGCCAAAGCCTGCTGCAGCACAGCAGCTGTCGTACTGCCTGGCCCATATGGGCCATACAGCGCAGTGCTGCTGCCAACATGCTGCTGCTGCTGCTGCCCGCCTGTCCCTCCATCTGAGCTGCCCCTCCTGCCCCACCCACTGCCAGCGGCAGCATCATATGCACCCCTAACTCCTGCTGCTGCTGCTGCTGCTGCTGCTGCTGGTGGTGGTGCAGCACCGGGCACACCTGCTGCTGCTAACCCTGCTGCTGCTGCTGCTGGGTAGAGCGGTGGTGTGCCGCTGTTGCCCCTGCCGCTACCGGCTGGCGCGCCGCCATCGCTGCTGGGCCTGCC
The DNA here is from genome assembly GCA_004335835.1 of Scenedesmus sp. ARA3. NCBI lineage: Eukaryota > Viridiplantae > Chlorophyta > Chlorophyceae > Sphaeropleales > Scenedesmaceae > Scenedesmus > Scenedesmus sp. ARA3. The sequence continues at coordinate 62,171 of RWJK01001590.1, read as the reverse complement.
GCTGCCCCTCACGGGGCGCTCACGAAAAAAAGCAGCAGGGTCAGCACTTGCATCCCAACCAGCAGCAGCTACACTGCCGCCGCCACCAGCAGCAGCAGCATAGTGACCAGCAGCAGCAATCAGGCCAGCAGCAGCAGCCCCTGCAGGGCCGCTGATGGGAGGAGCAGGGGACTGCATCCACAGCGCCGGATTCACTGATGGTGCTGGCGCTGGCGCTGCTGCTGTTGCTGCTGTGAGATTCCTGAGATCTAAACCGATGCCAGCAACATGAGCAGGGACACTTGGAATGGGCTCAGACCCCCCAAGCCTCTGCTGCATGGCCTGCTGCTGCTGCTGCTGCTGCTGCTGCTGCCGGCCGAGCGCTAGCTGTTGTGGCTGACCAAACCCCGCGACATGCTGCTGCTGCTGCTGCTGCAACGGCGGCTGCTGTGCGCTGCGCTGCTGCTGGCCTGCAGCAACTGCCTGCCTATAGAAAGCAAACACTGCATCATCGGCACTGTCAGCAGGCCTGGCAGGGGACTCTGCTGAGCCCTCAACCCCAGCCGGCAAAACCCTAGGCCCTAAAGCCGCTGCAGCAGGGTTCAGTTGCCCTGTTGCTGCACCGGCGCCTCCAGCAGCAGCAGCATACCCAGGCAGCTGCTGCAGCGGCGGCTGCTGCTGCTGCTGCTCAGTGCCTTTGCCCATGCCAAACCCAACCGCATCACCCCTGCCAGCAAATCCCTGAACCCCAAACCCCCCAGCTCCACCCCGATCAGGGTTCCCACCAACCCCCAGCGCCGCTGAACCCCAGGGCCCCCCTGAACCCTCCTGCTGAACCCCACCCACTGAGCCCTGAGCCCCAGGTGCAGCTGCAGCAGCAGCAGCTGCTGAGGGCGGCCGCTGCAGCTCTGCTGCTAGTGGCAGCTCTGGTGGCGGCTCTGCAGTTTCAAACTGCGGCGCATCTGCATCATACATACTGCAGCCCCAACCATCTTCTGCTGTCCAACCATCTGGACCAAGCCCTGCTGCTGCTGCTGCAGTGTGGTTGGCGCCAGCAGTGCTGCCGCCACCATTGGACAATCTGCGCCGCCTGCCGCCAAACAGCGGTTCAGCAGCCCCAAAACCGCCGCCGCCAACACTGTTATTTCCGCCGCCGCCAACACTGTTATTTCCTAAACCCAGCCCGCCGGGGAACCCTAGTGAGCCGCTGCGGTGGCGGCTGAGCCCTAAACCGCCCAGGATGCTGACAGCTGTGCGGGCGCCGGGCGACAGGATGATGTTGGCTGCTGCTGCTGCCGCTTCTGTCGCCTGAGCGCGCGCGGCTTCTGTTGGCGACTCAAACCCATCATAATCATCCCCTGCTGCTGCTGCTGCCTGTGCGGCCAGTGCTTTCGCTGCTGCCTGCTGCCTCCTACCACGCTTCCTGCTGCCTCCGCTGCCGCCACATGAAGCGGTCCGGCCGCCACTGCCATTGATACTGCCACCAACAGCAGCAGCAGCAGCTGGAGCACGCGGCTTGCGCCGCCCGCCGCTCTTCTGCTGCTGCTGCTGATGCTCGTCTGTGGCTGCTGCTGCTTCTGCCAGCGCAGCCAGTCCGCTGTCTTGATCGGCAGCAGCAGCAGCACTACCGCCCTTGGCACCCAATCCCCTGCCAGCCGGCGGCTTGGCCCTCTTCCGTGGCTGCTTGCTGGCTGATGCTGGGTCACCTTGCGCACTTGCATCCACACCAAGACTAGCCCCTGCCGCCGCCGCTGCTGCTGCTGCTGCCGCTGCTTTAGTGGGCGTCCTGCGCCGCTGCTGCTTGCCCTGCTGGCCTCCCACAGCTGCTGATGCTGCCTGCTGCTGCTCCCTCACGTCTTCCTCTCCCTCCTCTCCCTCCTCTGCCTCTTCTGCCACATACTCCTCCTCCTCTTCTTCTTCCTCAGTGTCAAAGTCATCCAGCTCAAAATCTTGCTGCATCAGCGCAGCAGCAGCACTCTTTTTTGCCCGCCTGCTGCGCCGAATGGGGCTGCCTGCAAACCCTAGCCGGGCCTTATACAGATCAGCAACCTCCTTGCTGACTTTATCAAGCCCCACATCCCCTGCTGCTGCTGCTGCGCCTTGCTGCTGCTGCTGTGCTGCTGCTGCCAGGTCAGCGCCACCTGCTGCTGCTGCTGCTGCTGCTGCTGGTGCTGCAAGGGAGAGGCGGAGCTTCTTGCTGCTGCTGCCATCACCAGCAGCAGCAGGACTAGCAGCAGCAGCCTTGCCCGGCACTGCTGCTGCCGGTGCTCCCTTGCTGCTGCCAGGCGATGCTGCCTTACCAGACCCTGCTGCTGCTGCTGCTGCTGCTTTTGGCTTTGCAGCAGGCTTGCTGGCAGCAGCAGCAGCAGCAGCAGGCTTGCTGTGCTGCTTGGTGTGGTAGGTCAGTGCTGCCCTGCTGTTGGGGCGGGGTGCGTAGGTCTCCAGGTGCTTCACGCGTTCCACGTACTTGGCAAAGTCATCAGGGTGCTCGTGCTCATACTTGCACCTGGCGCAGGCAAAGGGAAAGTGTCCGCAAACAGGTAAGTGTGCTGCTGGAGTCAAAAAAAGTGTCAAAATTAACAAAGTTGTCAGGATGCTTGGGCTTGTATTTGCACCTGGCGGATCACACAAATAGTTTGATTTGTTTGACAGAAAGAGCAAGCATGCTGACTGTCCGCAAATCAGCTTGCTGGAAGACAGTGGATTGTTGCTGGCGGCCACATCACAGGCCAGCCCTGACAAGCTCATGACAATGCAGCGCAGCGATGGCGGCACGCTTGCAGATGAGTTTGTAAAAACGAAACAGAAACAGCAACAAAAGCAACAATACAAGTCAACACTGCCCACCTGATGCTGCAGTAGCGCGTGCCCGCGTCCATGAGCTGGCGCCCGTCCACCACGCAGCGGCTGGGCATGGCCTGGCCCTTGGGCGCACGCGGCTGCGGGCGGGGGCGCAGGAACAGCACCTTGCTCGCGTTGATCACGTACGGCTGCACGTCTGCGGGGCACAAGGAAGTTGACACACGTCAATAGGCGGTGTGGTGGTGAGCAACATGGTGGTGGCAGCAGAGCAGTGAGGGGCAGCGTTGGTCATGTTTTGTGGGTGTGTTATTCTGGTGGGTGAGGGGTGCAGCTGACATTAGAGTTGGTGGGTGGGACGGGTGAGGGGCGGCTGCGGGCGCGGCCGCAGGAACAGCACCTTGCTGGTGTTGATCACATACGGCTGCACGTCTGCAAAGGGGCAAAGACGTTGACACAAGTCAATAGGCGATATGGTGGTGAGCAACATGGTGGTGGCAGCAGAGCAGCGCAAGGAGCTGACTGCTGATGTTTTGTGGGTGTGATGTTCGCGCGGGCGATGGGTGCAGCAGGCAGCAAAGTTGTTGAATGGGACATTGGAGAGCGGCTGCAGGCGCAGCCGCAGGAACAGCACCTTGCTCGCGTTGATCACGTAATCTGCACGTCTGCAGAGGGGCAGATAGAGAGATATGGTATGCGCATGAGTATAACGGCAAACAGCACCTTTGACATTGGACGCGTAGACCACATAAGGCTGCACGGCTGCGGGCAGCGTGGCATAAGTGCGGTTGAACAAGGAGTTGAGTTGACAGGTGGGATGGTGGTAGATCACAGCCTTGCCTGCAAAGATGTGTTCTTCTACCACCATCCCACCTGTAACTCTCCCATCTGCTACAATGTGCAAACTCAACATAACTGACTCCATGTTCAACCGCATGATTGACCACAGACGGCTGCACGTCTGCGGGGCCAGATCAGCGACACCGACAACCAGTGGCATGGTCCCATCTGTCCATCAGCAAAGCTTTGGCACGGTGGTGCTGAGCAGGCCCGTGCTGGCCTTCCGTGCACCAAGTACGGCTGCATGCCTGCTCAATGCTACAACAATATGCAATAAGCAACGCTGCAAGCTAACGCCCAAAAGCAGCATGTGGCACTGTACGATGCGGCACAAACCACAGCGAAGCATCAGCAGGCATCAGCCGATGAGCGCCACACAGGCACCTCGTTTGCCCCAGGGCCTACGACCCAGACCGCAAGACACAGATGATGTCAATCGCCACGTAACATTGTACAATGAAGCATAAACCAGAGCAGCTTCAAGGTGTAAGGTGTGCGCTGCTGCAGGCGCCCTGGCTCAGGCATAACGGAAGGGACAGGCCCCATCATTAGGAGCACCTCCACCCCCACCACGCCTCAGCTAGTGCACCACCTACTCCACCACCAAGCCCCGCCAGTTATGACATCTTTGTGACATCTTTGGTTGTGAACACTGCTGCACCCAATTACACTGCTGTGCAGGGGTGATGCGTTGTAAGCAGCATCGGATTACACAGCAAAACATATTTTGCGGCACAATGGCGAGTTGCCACTGCTGTTGCGCCCCCGCCTGGGTTCGCCTGCCAGTTCATTGCTACTAGCAGTGTAGAGCCACATTAGCCAACCAACACCAACACAACACAAGAATGACAGCACTGTAACACCTAGTGCACCATGCATGATGCCCGATGGCAACACGTGGGGTTGCACACTGCAACGTCAACAACCGCGGCTTCATCATCTGCGCTGCTGCAGGTGCCCTGAGTCAGGCGTGGTGGAAGGGCCAGGCCCCATCATATGGGTGGATAACACATTCCACCACGCCTCAGCCAGTGCACCAATTGCTATGCCGCCTAACCCCACCATAACTATGATTTTGAACACTGCTGTGGGGCTGATGCACACACTGAATGCTTGTTGCGTTGTAAGCAGCGTGGCACTGCACAGCACAACATACAATGCGGCGCAGTGGCAAGCAGTTCCCAAATGGAACATCACTTGCTACACCGCCGATTACCCGTTGCCACCAGCAATGACAATCCATCTCAGCCAACCAGCATGACACCGGCCCAACGCGGAGGATCAGCCTGATATTACTGAGTAATAAACAGAAAAAAAAACTCCCACAGTGCCCACCTGTCACGTCCAGCAGTGTTGTCGCCTCGCTGGACTTGAGCACCTCATGGTAGGTGGAGCGGCGCACCTGCAGGGGGAGTTGCAACAGAGGGCGGCACGCCGCAGCACACACAGGGGTCAAATGAGGCAAAAAGTGACGTGGCAACCTTATGGCGGGTGAGCGCCGCACCTGCAGCAATGCAACAAGTAAAACGGCGCGCACACAGCAGTGATGGCTGCAAGAGTGTGAGGAGGCAGGGCGAGCAGCCTTGAGCTTCTTTTGAGAGGTGAAGCAGAGTATACATGAAGGACGCAGGGTGTGTCAGGCAGCAAACATTGGCGGCGCACAGGGTGAGGTGTGCTGTACCAAAGAAAAGCAACCAAAGTCTGAGGCAGCCGGGATTGCCGGCCGCGGGCGCCGCAAAGTAGGTAGAGCAGCACACCTGCAGCATGCCGACAGGCGGCAAACAGCACACATAAATGAATTCAAATACTGATACTAATGAAATATGCTCAACCAGCCTCGGAGGCCGAGCAATACAGAGATGTAGCCAAACCACCCTGAATACACAGGCATGCAAGCAAGGCACGTTTCAACTGTGAAGATGCAGTCCTTTGGCCAGCGCCCATACATGCCTTTTGCTGGTTGCAGTGCCTGTTGGAGTGCTGGAGTTGGTGCCGCTGCCTGCAGCCTGCGAAGCCGAATGCAGTGACACCAACACCAGCGCCTAAAGAGCCCAGCAGCTGTCAGCCCAGTAGGATCCGCCAGATCCAAAAGCCTATGTTCCTGTGGCCTGAGCTCCTGCATGCAGGGCCTAACAGACTGCATGCAGTGCACAACAGGCACAGTGTGCAGGCAGCCAGGGATGCTTCTGTCCCACCAAGTAATGAAGACAAACCAACGCACTGCCTGCGCTTCTCAGCCGTCAGCAGTGGAACCTGCCCCACAGTAGGCGCTTGCTGGACAGTTAGTGTGCCACACCTGCCACACAAAGAACATAAAACGAGGCCAAACTGGGCCGCCTCCCCAGTCACAAACCTGCACGATCCTGTGGCCGTTGCGTGCCGGCGTTGATGCGCACTGGTGGCACATGGGGCCTGAGGCAGGGTCCTGCAGCAGCAGCAGCAGCAGCAGGAGCAGCACATGGCACACTTTAGAAAAGGCGCATCACCAATGGTCCCGCAACGCCGAATACCACACGTACATGGTTGTGAAATGCGCAAGCAGGCAACAGCGCCAGCAGCGGCAATGGCAGCACGGGCCAATCATATCGACCAAAGCTGGCAGCATGCACAGCATTGCCTCACCAGCTGACAGTGGTTGTGAACTGGCGCCTCAGCACTCTCAAGGACGCCTTCCACCCAGATCAGTAAGGTACGCAGGGCACTATGGCTACACAGCCGACCATCTTCAAACCCATAGCATACGCGCATACACACATCTCGTGCATGTCACCCACCTGCAGGTCGAAGTAGGTGGCACTCACATCACGCCCTGCAACGCAGTGCACAAGAAGCGGCAGTGGCAGCCGCAGGTGGCCAAGTTTACAGACAACCATATATGGGTCAAAATGTACAGTAGCAGCATGACATGGCATGACGATATTTGCTCCCGAGCCTCCCAAGCAAAAGCAGCACGGCGAGGAAGCACAGCTTTCGGCATGCAGCCAGGCACCCGCTGCTCCTGCAGGTCCACACACGCCCCACCTGAGCTGCCCTTGCAATGGCTGCACTGCTTGAAGAAGTTGCGCGCAGTAGTCAGGTGGTACAGCCACTTCAGCTGCCCAGTCAGCTCCGGCAGATCCTCCTGCGGCTGCTGTGCCTCTTCCTCCTCCTGCTGCTGCTGCTGCTCATCCTGCTGCTCCTCACTGTCACTCTCATCTTTGACTTGCGCTGCTGCTGCCGCTGGTGGTGATGCCCGTTTCCGTGACGGCGCTGCTGCTGCTGCTGCTGCCAGTGGTGCTGCTAAAGCTGCCTTGGCTGCTTGACGCCGTGGGCTGGAAATGCGGCCATGAGCAACGGATGGTGCTGCAGCTGGCTCCTCTTTGACTGCCGCAGATGCTGGTGCGGCACGCTTAGGTGAGCTCTTTGCAAGAGCACTGCCACCAGCAGCAGCAGCAGCAGCAGGGCCGGCAGGTGCGCCGGCAGCGCCACCCGTCTGCGCTGCCTTGCTGCTGCCGCTGCCACCGCTGCGCTTCCTGCCACCAAATGCAGCAGCAACTGCTGCAGCTGCCTTGGCCTTTTTGTGCGCAGGCTCCACTGCTGCCTCCTCTCCCTCTTCACCTGCTGCTGCTGCTGCTGCTGCTGCTGCTGCTGCCTTGCCACCAGGTGGTGGCAGCAAGCCCACATTCAGCCTTTGATGCAGGCCCTGCCTCTGCTGCTGCTGCTGCTGCCGCTTGGATGCAGCTCGTTTAGACTGCGGCAGCTGCAGCTGAGGTGTCTCAAGCAGAGGGGTGCCAGCTACACCTGCTGGCCCCACCACACTGTCTGCCACACCTCCTGCTGCTGCCAAGCCAGCTGCTGCTGTGGGTGTGACAAAGGCGCCACGCATTGTGCTGCCCCGACTGCCAGCTGCCACACTCTTCCTCCCAGTTGGTGACAGCAGTGACTCACCAGGTGCCAGCCTACCATACCCCACCATGCCCTGCTGCTGCTGCTGCTGCTGCTTGAGCAGCATTGCTGCGCTGTGTCCAAACGTGCCTGCAGCCGCCGCAGCCGCTGCCTCAGCAGCTGCCGCCTCAGCTTCCGCCTCTGCAGCAGCGGCCGCAGCCGCTGCACCAGCAACACTGCTGATCCCTGCAAGATCTGTCCCTGCTGCTGCTGCTGCTGCTGGGCCCCAGGGCTTAGTAAAGGCACTGCGGGGACTGCCAATGCCTGAAGGGGAGCCCGCTGCAGCTCCACTTGGGGACCCTGTAGTGCCTGTGGCGATTACAGGGATGATCGGCAGCTGCGCAGCAGGCTGCATAACACCATGCGGAGAGGTGGGCGCAGACGTACGTGCCAGCGCTGTTGCTGCCGCAGCTGCTGCTGCTGTTGCCGAGTTGTCGCGGCGCAGCTGGCTGCTGCTGTCGACCAGCGGAGCTACAGGCAGCAAGGGGCGCAAGTGCCCTGCTGCCGCCGCCGCTGCTGCTGCTGATGGAGCCAAGGATCCCAGTGCATCTAGCCGTGTCCCTGCTGGTGCTGCTGCTGCTGCTGGTGCTGGTGCTGCTCCTGCCCTGGCAGCAGCCTTCCTTGTATCTTCTTCATCATCTGGATGGTCTGCCCAGAAGTGGCTAGGGCTGTGAGGAGGGTACTGGTCTGCTGCTGCTGCTGCTGCTGCTGGGTTGCTGCTGGCCCCAGCAGGTAGCTGCAGGGATGCCAGCAGTGCAGCATGTGCAGGGCCAGACTGCTGCGGAGTTGGCTTGTGCATACTGCCAAGGCCCAGGCCTGCTGCTGCTGCTGGTGGTGGTGGCGCGTTTGCTGCGCCAGGCGCAAGTGATGATGAGGCCGGGGGGTTGGCTTCAGCTGGTGTGAGCAGCGGCAGCAGCACCCCAGATTGCTGCTGCAGGTGCTGTGGCGTCTGCTGCTGCTGCTGTGCAGCTGTTGCAGGGGTGATAGCTGCTGCTGTGTGTGGTGCTGATGATGCTTCCGGCTGCTGCTGCAGCGCATCCTCCAGCAGGCCAACCATGCTGGCACTGAGAGGGGTAGCGGTGCGGCCAGGCACTGCTGCTGCTGCTGCAGATCCTGCTGGCCCTTGCTGCTGCAGCTGTGCTACCGGCTGTATGGTTGGGGGCTGCGCTGATGCAGTCATGGTAGGCAGCAGCAGCTGCGCCTGGTGCTGCTGTGACCGCTGCTGCTGCTGCTGCTGTTGCTGCTGCTGCAGCTGCTGCAGGTAGAAGTTGAGCATGGCTGGAGTGACAGTCTGCTGTTGCTGCTGTTGCTGCCTTGGCGGGTGCTGCAGGCCTTGTGCTGCTGGTCCGAGGTTCAGTTGCTGTGGCTGCTGCTGGGCTTGGTGGTGCAGGGTTTGGGGCAGCAGGGGGGTGCTTTGGGGCAGCAGGGCTGGTGAGCCGCCTGCAGGATTGCAATCAGACAAGGAGAAAAAACAGCCAGAGCATGAGAGCTACAAAGATCAAGAAACAAGAAGAAGATCACCCATGGCATCTTCAAGAAAGATGCTGTGACAGTCAAACAGATCAAGCATGTGCTGGCAGTGCTGCAAAGCACTCTGATCAGCTGATCTATAAGCTGCTTTTCATATTGATGCCTCTAGTCCAAGCCAGCAACAAAACTGCTGCCACTCTTCAAAACACAGCTCTTTCCTCCAGCATAACGGACCACGTTATGCAAGATGCTGCTGCCCCCACACACCCCTGGATCACACACAGACTTGAACTTGACGCGCAACTTGACTCGCAACCTCGGACCTGGGCCATGATCACGCCATGCATACCTGTGAGCCTGCTGTCCTGCAAGTGCTGCTCACCAGGGAGTCCCCCCAGCAGCAGGCTGTCACCAGTCACGGCAAGCCCAGCAGCAGCAAGGCTAGACCCGCTGCCATACAGCGCAGCAGTGCTGCCGCCTGTGCCTGCACCTGCTCCTGCTGCTGCAGGATCACCCAGGCCCTGTAGCTGCATGGGTTGATCATTTAGCAAGGAGTACTCTGGCAGAGGGCTTGGGTATGAAAGCTGCCTGCCAGGCATGAAGCCAAAGGCACCGTTGATGGCATGGCTGTGCTGCTGCTGCTGCTGCTGCTGCTCAGCTGCAGTGGTTGCAGGTGGGACGCCCAAGGCTGCATGTAGCTGCCCGCTGCTAGCTCTGCCTAGGTCTGCAGTGGAGAACATGGCGCCGTGATCTGGCTGCGCATGTGCTGCAGCCTGATGTGGCCCTGCGCTGGCACCTTGCAGCTGCTGTGGGTGATGCTGTTGCTGGGGTGCCACGAACAGTGGCAGGGCGGGAGGGATGCCCGGTGAAGTGAAAAACATGTATTAAACACTGTTATAGCAACCCCTTCGCTGGCCTCTGCACGATTGCAACTGATCTGCTGGCCAGCTGCAGTTTGAGCAGCAGAAACAAAGATCACCAGCCACGCAACAGCTGAGCAACCAATGATATTGCAAGAACTCGATCCTTTGTCTTTCAGCTGCTGAATCACTTGAGCGTTAGAGCTTGCATGGTCTGATTGAGGCCGCACATCACGTCCAATGCCATGAGTGGGTGACTACGAAACAGCGGAAGGCCGACGCAGAATTATAGGGTGAATCGAAGAGGGACAACATACTCTTACTGATGCATGATTTTTAGCAAAACAACTGCGATGAGAGCGAGCTACAGCCACGTCATAGCTTGCGCAGTAGCACCTTGTTTCGCAACGCTATCATGTTCGCAGGCAAAAACTGTTGCAAACGTCTTCAGAAAAAAAACGCTGCACGGATGCTTGGCATGCTGTATGTCAGGTGGCAACCGGCCGCGACCCTCGGCTCCCCACTGCTGTCAGCGGGAAGGACTCATGCTGCAGCTTTTTATTTTACAGTGCCAGCCAAGCATGTCAGCAGGTATTAGATTACACTTGAAATGGTAAGCATTTATACAAAGCCCACCAAAGCTCTGAACTCTTATATTTACGGATGTCCCAGAACATCAAGCCAGCTGCAGTCAAGTGTATTGGACGCAACTTATGCAGTGAATGGCAGTCCATGCACTATACACTGCAGAAAATACACTGTATACCATATTAATTACTTGCACGAGCAGAATAGAAAAAACCGAACCAGTCCCAGAGACCGACAGAAAGCAAAAGAACATGTCTCTGTTGCGAATGAAATGTGGTATCATCTGGCTGGTTCTGGCAGACAGTCTGCTGTGCAAAACAAGGGCTGGCATAACTGAAACACCATGACATATTTGCAGAATATCGTACGCTTTGCCGTTTACGGCCGTTGTATGTGCAGTTGGGTAGCACCATTCATTTTTCTGTATCACACATATACCTCATGAAAACTGTCATAACTGAACATCCGGGCACAGACTATGTGAGTCATGTTCATATGATAATCACAAGCACTCCACTCCATTTCTGTGAGCATCCCCTGGTTGAGCAGCTGTGCCACATTACTGCAAGCTGCAGGTACACAGCGACACCAATGCCGCAGATGGTGTGACAGTACTTCATATACTACTTGCAACCTGTTTGCATAAAACAGGCTGCTCAGGCAACCTCACACGTTGGGCAACGGCCTGAGCTGCATCCAAAGTTCTGAGCATAGTACCATGTGCCACTGTTTTGTGCCACAGCGGTGCCGACCTCATCATACTCGCAGTTCATGATTGCATGGCGGTGGCCTTCAGAACACATCCACTCCATGGTCACCTGCAGGAACAGGCACAGCAGCAGGCAGTTGTCAGTATGCAGTCCACCGTTGTTTCGCACTGCGTGGACTGCATCGCACACCAACTCATCCGTCATGTTGCCTGGTGTGATCGAGCTGACTGCGCAGCCGCCAATTATGGCTGCGGCACAAGCGGAATCCTGCCATCATTCCCACAAGTCACAGCAGGATGTGCTTATATTCGAGTGTTGTGCAGGACGTCTGTTAGCAACACAATACGCTGCTTTTGAATCGCCATTGGGGGCATCTTGCAGCGGCTACAGCCAGTGCCTGCTCACCTGGTGTGCTGAAGTCTGTCCCATAGCAATGTTTTCTGCTTGTGGGAAAGTGGTGTACCCAGCGTCCCGGATGCGTTGACCCACAGTGGAGCCATCTGAACCAACATGGTCGATCCTTGAGTTCCTGCAAGAGAACAGGAAACACAGTTCATTGAATGAAAGCATGGCTGCGCAGAGCAGCTGGCAGCAGAAACCACTCCAGGCTGTTACTTCCTTACAGTGCAACTGCACACACATGTCTGACAATGCGTACCTTGCCATGTCGTTGGCCTGGCGCTGTGCCGATGACTCGAGCTTGCTGTTTGCTGAGAGTGCAGAGCGCTGAGAGCGGGAAATGGTGCTCAGCCAAGGGGAGCTGCAGGGGAACTCTGACTTGAAAGCTTTGGGGTTGGTGCGGACAGCATTGACGCAGCGCATCACTGACTGTGCAGATGTGTCTGTCTTGCTGCAGTCGTCTTGCGTTCCAGCAGCGGCTGCGGTCAGTCACAGGAGTCAGCAGCAGAAAGGGCAAGGTCAGCTTGCAGGAAGACCTCCCAGCCAGCATGTGGACAGTCAAGAATGCTACCCTGCACTGTCGACCCGGCTGTTTCCCCTGATAACAGCATTCAGTTGCTGTAGGCTGGCCGCATTCACTACGAGCAGTTTGGCGGGTGCTCACATGGCAACTCAAACCCATACTGCATGCCAGTCAGGCCAACTTACATGGCGCCGCCGTTGGCTGCTGTGAGTCCTGCTGCTGTGTCGCTGGTGTGTCGTTGCCAGCTCCAAACTTTCCCGGCTTGCCAGTCCTGTCTGGCTTGTCGGACTTGTAATTGTTGTCAGTGGTTGCGTCCTGGCTTGATTGTGTGTTGACTTCTTGGTTGTTGATATCAGTGACAGACACTGATGGATGGTTGTCTGAGCTGGGCTTGATTTTGTCCCAGTCAATGGTAGGTGGGGTGATTGAAGGCATCTCTGGGACCTTTGGAAACTTGTCTGCCATATCCGGGAACTTGGGCATATCTTTGAAGGTCACCTCCTTGCCGAACTCTGGGATGTAGATGGCTGGCATCGGCAGGAGGAAGGACTCTGAAGACCCCTGCTTGTTCTCCTCATTCGAATCTGCGCGCAGTGCACGCCCAGCAGGGCCTGGCCGAGCAGCTGCAGCTGCAGCAACCTGCAGGAAGGCAGATACGCAACCATTTCGTGAGGTCTGAGTACTTGAAGCACCTTCTGCTTGCTGTAGGCAGTACAATGATGCAAGTGCACTGCATTGGCTGCAGCTGACAAAACACATAGTTTAATTTGCTGCCATTGAGTAAGAAACACATATTTACGATTGCTTGTCTGCAATCAACACTTGAGTGCTGGCTGGTTGTCAGCAGCGTGCTAAGTGCGGAGGTGCATACAGCATTTGTCCGACGGCAGTAGCTAGTCGGCTCCTGCCTCGCAGCAGAAGCAGCAGCACGAAGACGAAATTGGACTATATTACTCACCATAAGGGCAAGCAGGCAGGCGCTAATGGCCTTCATCTTGTGATCAGTCAAACACTGATGGCGATAGCCAACGGGCACTCGTGATTGCTGTCGGGTAGAGGATGCACTGGCTGCAACCGACCGAGAAGACTGCAAGATTGGAAAACAACATAGCTTATATAGTCCTTCATGTGTCAGATAATCCAGGTGACCAGGGTTGACAACAACCCCTATACGAAGAATAAGTTTGACTTCAAGCTGCCGATGCCCCGCATTACCTTGTCTACCAAAAAATGACAAACAAACGAAAACTTTCACGCTGAAAATCGTGAGCATGCCTTCCCTACGTGAACAACGGGTGCAAGTCTGCCACGTGGCAAATGATGATAGCAATGCAGACGTCAGAGCCTACAGCGCTACACCAGGGGCGATCTCAAGCTTACGATGTAGCTCCGTGCTATGCAACAGCAAATACCGCCGGCAGCAGCTGCCTGCTACCATTCACAGGCTACTGCAGAAGTGGCAGCAAAGCAACATACAACGCAGCAACTGAGAAGCCAACGCCAATCAGCAGAATTGCCATAGGCAGGACGACTTCGTGAACAACCTCCCAAGCCTGGTGTAGTCTTCTTCTGCCTGCCATGCCGTGAAAGCTGTTGCAAAAGCTACTGCTGCTCGTTTGCAAGCTGGGCCCAGCTGATGCTGTTGCTTCGCAGTCAGCTGCCCCATAAGGAGCTGCTGCATTCTGCAGCAGTGCGGCTGCAAGCGGGTGGTCCTCTTCAAGAACCTGCCAGGGTACAACGGCAGCGGCAGAGTGAGCATACCGTGATAAGCTAGTTCTGCAGCGGCTGCAGAGACACCATGGGCAAGCATAGGTGGCTGTGCAGCACAGTAGAGTAGCACAAGGGTGCTGTTGACAGAGAGTTTGCATATGTTGCCTTGGTCTTCTCGCCGACTGGTTGCAAGAACCCACTCTGGGCACACTGCCAGGCCTGCAACAGCCCTCACCTGCAGTTTACGCTGCTGCTTGCTCCTGCGGAACATCTGCAGCTGTATGTACACTGGTATGACGTAGCACACCACGCACACAGCTGTTGCGCCCACTACTGCATAGATCTTCTCTGCCTGGTCCGGCACTGCAAGTGCCACTGTCAAGCTGCTGCCCACTGTGAGCGTTGTCCACACCACCTGCAGCAGTGCATAGCAATGGATGGTGCCAGGACCCACAAGTAGCTACGCCTTCCTCATTGCAGGAGACGAGACGAACTTCACAAATCCTGCAAGGCTTGTTACTGTCAACTGCCGCTTTGTTCATGGCTGGCTGGTACACAGGGCACTGCCAGTGCTCCTTGTTTTGAGTCCTGCCACATACATCGGCAACTGCATAGAATGTTGCCTCCTCACCTGGCGCCTCCATGTGAATGTTGCTTCCTCCCCAAACACCATCAGGTCCAGGCTCGCCCGCAGCGCATACTGCGTTGTCGTCATGCCCAGCGCTAGGTACAGTAGCATGATGCCATACAGCGCAGCAACTGCTGCCCTGCCTGCCACAAGCTCGTTGACCATGATGTTGCCTTCAGTGTCTTGCCCAAACAGCGATGCACCGAACAGCCCCATTGAGAAGTACACAGTCAAAGCAACGCCTGCAGGAAGTGCGGGCAGCAGCAACAGTAGCACTGCTGTGGGTGCAAAGGTGCATCACAGTTTGGGGACCAGCATCCCCTGTCTGCTTGACCATGGACAGCAGGACTGAAGTGGCCATTACACCTACATGTGCGTGTGTTGACCACGCCAGCTTGCAGGAACAACATACTCCCCTGTCTGTTTGACCAAGCACAGCAGGACTGAAGTGGGCATTACAACTACATGTGCGTGTGTTGACCACGCCAGCTTGCAGGAACAACCTACTCAAACTACTACAGCACCAGCTTGCAGGAGGCGTGTGGCTGCAAGCAAGGAAAGCGTGCTGCAGCAGGCACTTGTAGGCAAAAGACCTGCACAGAGCGCAACAACGAGCAAGCAGATGCCTGCAGGAACGACAGCAAGGGCCTTGCAGAAGCCCCGATGGCGCTCCTCAGCCTGCCAGGTCAGCCGGCACCCCTGCACCCACCAAACAGCGTTGCATGCACGGCACGCTGCATGATGCGCACGCCATGCTGCCCTTCTGGCATCTCCCGCAGCAGCGGCATCATCATAGGCTGCAGGAACAGCGCAGAAAAGACGAAGTGCAGATGATATCAGTGTGTGGCAGCTGGTTCGTTTACTGCTGAATGTCCAGGGCGCCTGCCGCAGTTCTACAGGAGGGTGCCGAAACTTCTCCGTCAACAGCAAACACAGCAGGATGAGGAACACCTGTCCCCTCTAGATGGCGGCTTTGCAACTGCACTGCGGCACCTGCATGCCCATGTTTACAGAGCAAGCCTGCCCACCTGCATGTAGAACGCATACCCAACCACTGCAAACGCCTCGGGCAGGTGGCTGTCCACCTTGAGTGACCACAGCGGCAGCTGCCCATCCTGGATTGCTGGGAAGCCTTCTTGGAAAGCATCTGTTGCCAGCAGCGCAATCAGCCCTGCAACCACCACCACGCCGGCTGTGGCAGCCTTCTCCAGCTGCAGCAGCACAAGGCACATGGTTGAAGGCAGCGCGCAACCACAAGCATGAGTGTGCTGTCAACTAGTGTGTTGGTGCTGCTTATCTTGTCTCAACAACACCAACACAGCAAGCCGCCGCACGTATGTGTACCTTGCAGGAAAGCAGCACCAGAGAGTAGCGACAAACAGTTGCTGCGGATTATGCCACCGCTGGCAGAATACGTGCTACTCGCTGCGCAGCAGTGCTGTGGCCATTTCACTATGTTGATTTGCACTCGTGCCGCTGCAGTCTCACCTCGCGCATATGGCGCTGCAGGCACAGCGGGAACAGCACCAGCAGCGCCACAGCTGCCATGCAGCTCCTGCCATTCACCCAGCCAGGCAGCTGGCCCTCTCCCAGCCGCTGCAGCAGCATGTGGCCGACGTCGCTGATGAGGCACAGCCCGCCACACATCGTGCCCCACAGCAGTAGCACCAGGCTGACCTGCGTGAACACCTGGCGGAGCAAGAGGTAGCAGGCAAGGAGAGGATGTAGTTTTTGGCAAGTTCATGAGTCTCTGTAGCTACGGGTTGGCTGGGTTTTGGCCGTTGCACTGCAGTCTTACACTCACCCAACACATTCAGGAAGGGCAGCTGCTGCTTGCGCTGCCAACGCCTCGCTTGGCACGGCAGCTGGACCAGCATTTACTGCTGTCACATGCTTTGTCAAAAGTGAAGGAATGACACAAAATCTCCACCTCACGCTGTTCTGGCTCACCTTCCATGGCCGCCCACCAGCCCATTCTGCAAGCGCTTCGTATGTGGGCTTGCCTGTTGCTGCTGCTGCACGGATGAGCATGCAGCTCGTGGCGTCATTTGCCCACGCCACCAGCAGCATGGTCAGCACACCCACGAGCACCCCTGTCTTAGATATAGCAAAAGGAATGGGCAGGATGGAGCTGCAGCGGAAGGAGCACGTCAGCACGTGGTGGCAAGCAGGCAACCTGTCAGTGAGAGGTGAACCGTTGAACTGTGCTGATACAGAGGACCAAGGTTGCATGGCTGTGCACAGAGAACTGTGGCCAGCGCCAACTGTAACTGAGGGGCCATCTGCAACAGGTATGCATCCTAGTTTGCAACTGCTTGCGCACAGCAGCTGCTGCAGCATCTCTTGGTTGCAACTGTCCGCCAGCAGTATCTGCCCAATATGATTTGTGTTCAGCAACTGATCCAGTGCAGATGGCGTGAACAGATGGCATTGTAGAAGTAGTTCTTGTGTTGCACTGCAGCCAAGCAACATCCCTGGCAGCTCAACAAGCGCAGTAGTGGTGATTGACGCTAAGCCTGTTGCTGCAGTCTTCCTTCGCACCTGCCCAACACGCCAAGCGTGAGTGTGATGCATGCACTGAAGAATGCCCTGCGCTCTGTATCTCCTGACCCCCAGGTGTCCTCGTCATCCTCTACCACAAACGACACCTGGTGGGTGAGAGGCAGGGACAAGTTTACTTGTGCATGCGTGCATTAGCCTGTGCTCATTTTTGAGGCATGAACACAGGGAGAGAAAAAAGCTGCCAAGGTTTACATGCTGTGCGTGTGGAATTAAAACGGGTGTAAGGAGTGATGTTCAAATCTCAACAATCCTAAGGTTCAATGCTGCTGCTTAGTGAGAAAGGCAGGCATGCCACAAAGCAAGCCACATGAACAGTGACAGCAGAATTTGGAAGCAGTACTGTGGCAGCAGCAGCAGCAGCAACAGCATTAGCATCTCCAGCCCTACTTGTGTGTCGCTCCTCTGCATCGTAGCTGTTTCGCCAGCAGCGAGGTTTGACTATAACGAGGCCAGCATTATTCTACTGCTAGCTGTGCTGCACAGAGACCGAGACAGGCACGCTTGGTAGGGCTGCCCCCAGCTTGCTGCAGCAGAGGCCTGACAGACAACTGCAGCGTAAAGCTAGAGGTTAAAGGCGGACGTACAGCTGTAAGGCGCGGTTAATGGCACCGGTGTGAAGCAGACAGGTGGAAAGCACGAGTTCTCCGAGTCAGCACGACCTCGTCGAGACCAAACACCATAAGAGTGGAGTCTAAAAATGGTTTTGATTTCACATGTCACGCAAGTCTTTTGCTTGAAGCGATGGCTGGGAGTCATTTCTGCACGTGACCACCTGCCTTCCTCCCAGACCAACTGCATTCAGGCACGTGGTGACACATAAGCTACATTGGAACCATACAGAGTAGCTTATACTTTTATGCCCCCATCACCCGCGCAGCGGGTATTGCCGGGGGTTCCGGCCCGGGAGCCCAGTCACGATGCATCATATGATGCTGTCGACGCTGTCAGCTCGCTACGACAATCCAAAGCACGCTCAGATGCGAGCGAACATGTTGAGATGTGTGCAGCAAGGCCTTTTCAATTACGTATCCAGAAATTCACAAACTGTGGCACTGCACAGCACCAGCACCTGCCACTGCTCTAGTGAGCATTGCCTTGGCTTTCAAGCTGCAGCATGTTCACATCCACAGGCATGAGAGAGATTTGTGACGAAGCTCCAGCTGGCGCAGCAGCGCTGATTCCGCCTACAGAGAGGAGAGGTAGGGAGCAGCGTCTGTGCTGCAGCACAATTGTGAGCTGTCATATCAACTGTAGCTGCTCCACCAGCAACCCCTGATCAGGCTCAAGAGCCTCCAGCCACGACAGCTGAATGGGGCGCTGCTGCAGGCTCGCCTCCTCTGCACACACACTCGTCTTGGCACAGTACGCATGCTGCTGTCATGGAGCAATCCACTTCCACTCAGTCGCGGGGAATGCTGACAGCATTGCCACTGCTGCAACACAGCAGCAGCACAGCATTGTCGCTGCTCGCCAGCGCTGCAACATTCATTGCTGACACCCAACCCGGCTGTTGGGCTTTGCCATGCTTTGCCACGCTTCAATGCCATGTGTGTCTCTTGCGCCGCCAGTGCCCGCCTCCACCTCCAGGCAGGACAATGCACGCATCAACGCACGCACAGCTGCCAGCATCAAAGCGATGGCTAAGGCCACGTGCGTGGCTGGTAGCACCATTGTCGTGTCACAGTAGCACAGGGGCCCGCTCAATTAATGCAGTGCCGTTTTATTGCAGTGCTACCAGCCAAAGCAAGCTGGTAGCATGCTATATGCACCACAGCCGTCAGGCGACACCCTCCAATCTGCGTAGAGGAAAGAATACCACACTGCGACTACCATGATAACCTATCTCAATATGCAAGACGGCAACCCGCACCTGCAGCAGCCATCATTGCGCATTGCCTGTGCCGCTGTGCAATGCACAGCTGATGTAATTGTTCTCTGCTTACCACAACCACCCCGCCTGCTGCTGCCGTTGCGGCACGTTCAACAATCGCCTGCATCTCTGCGTCCTTCTGCAACAGTGACAGTGACATCACCGCGCGCATCACACAGCTGCAGTGGGAATGGGACGTGGAGAGGCTCAGCCAGGCAGCAGCAGCAGGCAGCATCCTGGGCTCACTGCTGCTGCTGCACTTTGTGATGGGGCGGCCGCTGCTGGCTGCGCTGCTGGCGGGAGGCCTGGCAGCACTGCTGCTGCAGCATGCACTGGTGGGCCAATCGCTGCTGCTGCCGCTGTACAGAGGCCTGGGCTTCCGCACGGTGAGCTGACTCAGCAGGTGGCTGCTGGAACACCCTGGCAGCTGTGCACTGCTGCAGCTGACGTGTCTTCAACACGTCCTGAACCCTGCCTGCCTGGCATCCGTGCCTAACCTGCCTGCCTGCCTGCCTGGCTGCCTGCCATCCGTGCCTAACCTGCCTGCCTGCCATCTGTGCTTCACCTGCCTGCCTGCCGTCTGTGCTTCACCTGCAGTCCTATGAGATCATGGATGAGCTGGTGGCCTGCAGGCTGCTGCGGGGTGACCTGGACGGCTTGCTGCTGCTGCCATCCCACCACGGCAGCCGCAGCACTGCAGCCAGCCCAGCGGGTCCCACTGAATCTGCCAGCCTGGCAGCACAGCATCTTGAGCAGCAGGCCAGGCAGCGTAAGGGTGAGATTGCTGAGATTGAAGGTGAAGAGGGAGGTGTTGGCGGTGCTGTTGCTGGCAGCAGCGGCAGCATGCGGCGTGCTGACCTGGCGGAGAGGCTGGCCACAAATGTGAAGAAAAGTGGCAGGCTGCTGGGGGCGCTGTGAGGCGGTGATGTGGCATTGTGGCTGTGGTGTCCGTATGTTGTGCAACTGCGAATGACAGATGCAGAGCCAGCGAGTGTGTCGCTGTAGGAGGGTAGTGATTGGCGATCGCAGGCTGCTGTACGTGCACCTGAGAGGTGAAGCTCAGACGCTGACAGTATGCTCTGGCACGTTCAAGTGGCATACCAAAAGCGCTTGCACGAGTGTGTGAGGTGCCGTTGCTGCTCAAGCAGCATGAGCTCAGGCTCAACACATACATTGTCGCCAAATGCAGCGCGCGGGTGACCTCCGTGTCCATATTCATACATGATAGTAGTGGCCCGCTGCAGATTATGCAGGATGGCTACCGCTGTGCGTCATCTGTGCGCATGTGAGGCTTGGCAAACTGTTCCAACGTTGGGCCGCAGTGGTGTTCCTGTACCACGTGCCATGATGGTGCTTAGCATGTACCTACGATTGTGCATATGTGCTGATGAAGTATAAGGTATTCTTACCTGCAAGTTGTGTGCAGTGCATTAGCACCAAATGCCAAATGCATCACCAGCAGGGAGGGCCAGGGTGTTGTGTTGGAACCAGTTGATGCTGGGCGCAGCTGTGGCCCCAGAGCATACTCTGCAGGCCTGTGCCAAGCTCCCAGTCATGCTTACAAGCTAGTACCTTGCCAGCTGCCCTTCAACAACCGATGAACGCTTTTTTTCATGCCTCGGCAGCCTATGTCACCAACGTGCGTGACTAACGGGGCACGCAGCAGCAGCAGCCAACCATCTTCAGCTCAGACCGTACTGTGCGGTAGAGGAGCCGTTTGTTCTTTTTTGTATGTTGTCTTGAAGGGTTGATCAGCAGCGTTATTGCAGCATGCAGCAGCTTTGCCCTTTCCGACAACCATCGCTCCAACACACGCAGCATGATGTTGCGAACGTCTGCAAAGGGGCACTGGTAACCAATGGAACACGTCTCCGGTGAGCTTCCCCTTGCGACCCATCGACGCACCAGCTGTAGGCAGCAGCCTCTGTGATACGACTACTGGCTCCACAGCTGTGCACCTGCACTCTACAACACGTGGCTTGGCTGATGCATGACATGACAGGTTGCAACACGGCTTTGCTGTATGTGCCATGCACCTGCTAGAGAGTGTTTGCTGCCCCTGCACAGCAGTGCTGCCACTGGCTTCCTGCAAGCTGCTGCAAGATGGCACAACCCACTGGCATGTGTTTGCTTTGCTCCCTGTGCAGGCAACAGCTGCGCCCAACCCACCATCAGCATGCACCAGCGCTGCTGCCATCAACAGCTTGCCGTGCCAGGCTGCCTCACATGGATGAGGAGATAGAGCACATGCAGTGGCAGCTGGATAAGCGCTCGCAGGAAGGCAGCAGCGACAGCCCGCGCAGCAGCAACAACAGCAAGCACAGTATCAAGCCAGGCAGGGGCAGGGGCCAGCAGCAGCAGCATGTCTTTCATGAGCGCCACTCCAACCGCCACCGGCGCCACCTGCAGCATCACCAGCAGCACCACCACCGCCAGGGAGGCAGCAGCAGCAGCAGCAGCAGCACAAGTGAGGGCGAGCAGGACAGTATGCCGCACCTAGCAGCTGCACCATCAACAGCTGCTCCTGGAGAAGCAATTGAGCAAACAAAACAGCAGCAGCAGCAGCTGCTGTCTGCGCAGTACTACCATCTGCAGCTGCAGGCTTCAGCAGCAGGCGCAGACCTTCACAAGGCACGAGACAGGCTGCTGAGGCATATCCTGCAGGATGGAGGCTGCTATGTGTCATCCTTAGCGTCACAGGCGGGCGCACTGTCACACCTGCTGCTGTTCCTGCAGCAGCGGCAGGTGCAGGAGCAGCAAGGCAGCCTGCTGCTGCTGCAGCCAGTAGACTGTGAGCGGCCACAGGCACCAGCAGCAGCAGGTGCTGGTGGTGGCGGCAGCAGCAGCAGCAGTGGCGGCGGAGGCGCCAGCACAGTGGTGACGCCAGCCGGGCAGCAGCGGCAGCATGCTGGCAACTGCAGCGTAGATGAACTCAAGTTTTGGACGACTGTGGTGCCGCTGGAGGTGCTGCTCGGCATGCTGCAGCCACCACCACGGCAGCAGCAGCAGCAGCAGCAGCTTGCTGAGGAGGCAGCTGGAGCTAACACAGCAGTAGCAGCAGCTCATGCCACCAACACCAGCAGCAGCAGCAGCAGCAGCAGCAGCAGCAGCAGCAGCAGCAGCAGTGGTGTGAGTGCCAGCAGCATGAGCCTCTTGGATGGCACCTTTCCGTTCTCCATGGAGAGCAGCACAGAGGAGTGGCAGATGCCAACAGGCAGCAGCAGCAGCAGTGGCACAGCAAGGGTGACCGTGCGTACCAACAGCAGCAGCAGTCCAGCTGCTGCAGCTGCGGCAGCCAGCAGGCGCGACAGCAGCGGCACCAGCAGTGGTGGCGCTCAAGCACTGCTGATAGATGCTGCTGGCCGCAGCTGCAGCGCAACTGGCGCATTGCTGCTCGCTGCGCTTGGACAGCAGCGGCTGAAGTGTGTGCGAGTAGGCTCACATGCAGATGCCAGCAGTGTGGGTGGTAGTGTTATGCGAGCTGTGGAGAGAGGTACAGTGGAGGCAATGCATGTGAAAGGCAGCCCTGCAGCACATGCTGTAGCATATACAGCACTTGGGCTAGCAGCAGGGCAGCTCCTTGCAGGGCAGCAGCCAAGGGGCTTTGGGGTTTTGTTAGTGCCAGGTCATGCACATGAGCATGTGCATGCTGTGCCACAGGGCCATGCAGCAGCAACAACAGCAGATGCGGCGGCAGCAGCAACACACCGGGCGAGCGAGCAGCAGCAGCAGCACCATCATGGCGGCAGCAGAGTGCAGAGTGATGCGTCGATGGCGGTTGGTGGCTTTGGCGCGGCATTTTATGGCATCGGAGACAGCAGCGCTGACAGGGCCGCAGAGAACTGGCTGCAGCACAGGCATGCACAGGAGATGTGGCTGTGTGTCGTGCCCCTTGCGGCAGCGGAGTAGACTGTTTGCGCCTGCAGCAGCAATGCCATACCCCGCAGTTACCCATCGGGGGGACGTAGCTGTGCAGGTGCATATTGTTGGCGAGATGTGTTTTCTGTTTTACTGAGGCGGCAGTGGTCGTGAAATGGTTGGTCAACATGCTGTAGGGTATCAGGCCACCTGTTGACAGAGAGGTTGCATTTTGCTTGTCCTGTGTCTTTATATCTAGTACTGCATCATTTGTGTGGCAAGATGCAGCCTGCATACATATGCGCCGCTGATCCACTTGAACCTGGCAATATTTGCGGTTGAAAACACAGCAATGCTTCAGCTGCAGCTGCGCAGCATGCAGGCATTGCAATCCTCATCTTGACCATCAACTAGCTTGAGACTCAGCATGGCCCTTACAGCGTGTTTGGTCATGCAAGCTGTCCTGACTTGCATTATGCTTCTAATGTGTGACCTGCAACTCTTTATAAAATTGGTGTGGTTGCCAGGATTGGGGTAGATCGTTTGCCGAACATCCGTGTGGCACAGTGTGTCAGATGAGGTGTCGACTAAGCACTTCCTCTCGGAGCGGTGCTGGTAACTTTGATGCCGTTCGATCTATATGATATCATATAGCTTGTCATTCATAGTGTTGATCGCCGACGCAGTGTCACTGTCAAGCCATTTGTGGCGGGCTCGGCTGGCGGTCTTTTGGAAACTGACCAGACCCACCAATCCAGGTGTTCCACCATAGCCTATCATTTTCACAAAAGACGCCTTAGCTTGTATGTATGTTCGAGGAGATCGCCAGCACTGATTCGAGCAGCATGGCAGAGGAGCTTCCGCAAGAGGCCTTAGTCCGCGTGTTCCACTTCCTGCCGATCAAGCAGCGCAGTCGGTTCGCTTGTGTCTGTCAGTCATGGAGGCAGGCGGCAACGGTGGACGCGGTGCAGGTCAAGCTGCAGAAGCAGCATGTACCCAGCTACCTGCATGTGGCACTGCCCGATGGCGCGGCACAGATGCAGGCTGCTGCCTGCCCGCTGATGAGCCTGGCACGAAGCGCGGACTTAACATGGTCATCAGCAGCAGCTACGGGCACGCTGCTTGAAAGCATGCCCAGCCTGGAGCGGCTCGCCTTCACTTCCATGTCCAGCGTGCCACAGCCCGTGGACAGCAGCAGCGGATTGCAGAGCTTGAAGAGCCTCACGAACCTGCAATCGCTGCAGCTTAACACGTCTGATGCTGCTCCGCTGCTGGAGGCCATGCCCAGCGTGCCTCACAGCGTGCGGGAGATCGAGCTGCACCTGACCGGCGAGGACTGGCAGACGAGCGCGCTGGACAAAATTGCAGACCAGCTGGGATCGCAGGTGAGCGGTTCGGCTAGGTTTGATGGATTGGATCCACCTGAAGAGCACATGCAGGAGGGGTTTGGCCACTGGTGGCAGCAGTCAAGCATCAGCTGCTGCAAGTACCCACCAGCCAGCAGGGCGCTTCACCTGCTCCAGTGCATAGCAGCAGATGCCAGCGCATGCGCAGAGTTTCCCTTGCAGGTTTTCACAGTAAAACAACAGCAGTTTTCTGGGAAGTCAACAAGTTACATATGCTGCACATACTTGGTTGCGCAGCTGTGTCCCTCAGTGCTGGCGCCTCCAGCTTGACGCATTCACACAGTCCCACAACACCCCAACAACGCCGCATCCTCTTGCCCTGCCGCCCCCTGCACACAGGCCACCCGGCTGCGCTCGCTGGTGCTGCGCTGCAGCCATGCCAGCGTGTATGCTGCCACAGAGCCGCTGGAGTCCCTCTCACGCCTCACACGCCTCACCAGCCTATTCATGGGGCCAAACCCAGAAGACATTTTCCCGCACAGCTCCCCTCTGGGCTTCCCCCGCCTGCCCAACTTCCTGCGGGGCCTGCAGCACCTGCAGCACCTGGACATCTCAGTCGCGGACTCAGCAGCAGCAGCATCCCTGCCAGGCATGAGCTTCGAGGCCATCCGGCACATCCCAGATGTGAAGCTCACGCTGCGAGCCGACACATCCATCCGCGCAGTGAGCCGGCTGCCTGCCAGCATTGCAGCAGTAGCTGGCCTCAGCAGCTTGACTGTGCAGGCCTTCACATTTGAGGACCCAGGGGGCTGGTGCACCAGCGCAAACTTTGATCTGGCACCCCTGCAGAGCTGCAAGAAGCTGCGCTACTTAGAGCTGCAGCTAGGCACCTGGGAGTGTGAGCACTGTGAGACCTTTGAGCTGCCCGGCTTGCAGGAACTCAGCCAGCTGCAGAGTTTGAAAGTGTTAGTAACGTCACGTTTTGTCAGCCTGGGCAAGCCAGGCCCCGACAGCGCAGCGCAGGTGCAGGAGGTGCTGCTTGCACTGCCTGGGATGCGGCCCGCGCAGCAGCTGCATATTGCCAGCAGCATGCGCGTGGTGCTACGCAACAGCAAGGTGCTGGCGCGTGCTGCTGACCCTGGTGTGTTAGCACACAGCATTTTGCTGGAGGAGCCGCTGCCCCAGCGCAAGGCTGCAGCCACTGCAGCTGCAGGCACGAATTCAGCGGGCACCCAACAGCAGCAGCCAGGCAGCAGCAGCACTGCAATGTCAGATACTGCGCGTGTCAGGGACCAGGCGGGACCGGCAGCCGCACCCAGCAGCAGCAGCGCAGCTGCTTTAGGGCAGGCTGGGCAGCCGCAGTATGTGCGGGCGCCTGCGCATGTTGTGATCAGTGCGCTGCGTGACCTGTGGCCGGGGGCTGAGGTGTGGCAGTACCCTATGAAGGTGCCTGGGGTCAGCAGCTGGCAGCAGATCACACCTGAGCTTCTGTGCAAGGTCAGCGCCAGGGATGTGGTGCAGCAGCAGCTCTGGCAGCAGCTGGTGGGAGCAGTAGGCAGCAGCGACCTGGAGGATGCGGAGGGCAGCACGGCTGGAAGGGGCAGCAGCAGCGGCATGCGGCTGTGGTGAGTGGCAGCAGCAGGCAGCAGCGAAGAGCGGCAGCAGGCGGCAGCGTTAAAAGGAGCGGCAGCAGGCGGCAGCGTTAAAAGGAGCGGCAGCAGGCGGCAGCGTTAAAAGGAGCGCCAGCAAGTGGCAGCGGTGAAGAGCAGCAGCGCGCCATGGCATCAGGCCGCAGCCTTGGCGAGCGGCATCAGGCGGCAGCGTTGAAGAGCAGCAGCAGACCGCAGCGTGGCTGAGGCTTGGCTGCACAGACAAAGCAGTTCAACCAGCAGGGCAGCGCTCCTGCATGTGAGACAGAGCTGGCATGGGGGGCCAACTAGAAACAAAAGTACCCGGTTAGGCCAACTCTACTAGGTTGCCCACAAACCCAACTGCCAATCCTGTGGTGTAGTATAGACTGGTGAGCGGCAGAACACACACGCGGCTGGTGTGGTGGCCTGTCAACTGCTTGCGCTGCAAGTCAAGCATACAGCAAGCATCCTGCTTGCTATCGGCAGAAGGACATCATGAGTATGATGGATGTTTTGAGCAAGCAGCAAACGGGAGACGGTGATTGATTGTTGATTGGCGAGTTCATAGGCTGGAGCCTGCTTTGTAGATGACGGCATAGTGAGAGGATGCAATGCTGCCGTTGTACTGTGCGTGTAGACATGGCTTTGCAAGGTATGCAGTACATCCGTTGCCATTGATGGTTGCACACCCGGCGCTTGGTGAATATTACCAGGTCGCTGACATTGATTGACACCCTGCAACACAGTGGTTGTGTTTGAACCTGAAGCACCAGCGTGATAGATGATCCCCCCACAAGCACGCAGCGGCGCTGCCCTGCTGTTGTGCCTTCATTGTTACACTAGTCTTGGTTCTTGCGTTGCTGCGAGATTCAGATGCAGCGTTCAGTAGATGCAGTGGCTCGTTGTTCCCTTATGCCTTGTATTTGGGCCCATGACACTGTAGATTGCAGTATCTAGGGTACAGTGGATTCCGACACTTTAAAAGGCTTGCAGGATGTTTTCCTGCCTGACTGTCACAGTGGTGTGCTGGCTGTCTTGCATGCCGATTCCGCACTCTGCTTGCTGCGCAGAAATATCTCTGAGACGCATGTCTCACTGTCAGACTTCTAAGCTGCAAATTTGCCAGTACGTGCTTGCGGCCAACAGCTCAAACCAACTGAACACCGCAATGTCAACTTCACATTCATTGAACAGCCAGCAATCCACTGGCCTCGGCCAAATTGCGTGTCGTAAGGAAGACGGTTATGCTAGCATAACCAATGCCATACCTGACGCACAGAGGTTTTCCTGGGGTTAAAACCTCAGAGTGACAGCCCGAGCTGAGCTGCTTGCAGCTTCCTATTTTACCAGGTGTCTGTGGTGGCGTATGCCGCATGAACACACCGTGTAACCCCTCCATCTCTCTATCTGGCCTCGGCTGCATTTCTGCAAGTGTACAGACATTGAGCTAGAAGAAACAGCAGAGGACGCCGTTGGATTGCTGACTGTGCATCAACTGGGGCAGGCAAGCGAAATTATTCTGTTGTGCCATCACCGTGATGGGCCATCATGGCCCATGGTGGCAGGACAAGCTGCAGCTGCCATGGCGAATGAAGTCGTGCTGAGAAAGTCCGCTATGATTTCAACTGTCAAAGTTTCTTATGATGTCTTCGAGTAGGCCAGAACGCACCTCACCATCGGTGGGGTGAACTTCACCGCCCGAACAGCACAGCAGGGTCCCAACCTTCCGGTGTGTCAGTAGCGTGTCAGTGCGGTGCAAGTGTCGACTCGACACTCGCGTATCAGTGTGAATCGCTTGATGGTAGTTTTTTGGATTGATTGTACTCATCGGGTTTGTCAGGGCCGACTCAAATACGGCTGAGTGCTTCCTGGCGAGACTGACAGTGTGCTTTGCCTGGTGTTCGCACTGTACTCAAGCGGTCACATTGCTGTTGACGTTTTCATTAACATCCATGGATCATCGGGCTCAGCAGACCGTGGGGGGCACGCTCGACACGTGAAGGCTCTCACTGCAGCGAGCATATGGATTGTGTAGGGCTCGCAAGGCAGCTCCACCCAACTAATTTGATTGAACTAGTCAAAAAAGGTTTACATCATAACAGGAGGCTGCGTCCAGCAAGCTGCGCGACAGCAGCACTGGTTCAAATCACGCAGGTTCACGCACACAAGCGGAGTGAAAGCCTGATACTGCAGCAGCATCGCTGTGTCACCACCTGAACGAAGGTATTGCTGCCAGCAGGAGAGCCTGCTCCCAGGCAGCAGCCATCATCAGCAGCGACAGCACCTGGTGATTATGCAGCAGCACACTTGAAGCAGCAGCAGCCAATGGAAGCGCCTGAAACCATGTACAGCATGTAGGCCCTGCCCTGCGACCTTTTTAAAAGCATCCTACGAGCATCCAGCATGGATTTACAAGCTGCAACAGAGGCAGCAGCACTCGCCAACGCAGTTGGCAGAAAGCGCAGCAGCGCAGAGCTGGATCAACAGCAGCAGGAGCAGCTTGAGTGGTCTACTTTGCTGGCCACCTCCATTGGCCATCTTGCAACAGAAGCAAAGCGCAGTAAGCTAGACGCAGACGATGGCTTTCAGGAAGGCGGCAGCCACTTGCTTTCCTGCAAGAGCAACAACAGGCCAGAGGACAGAGCAAACAGATCCCATGGTGACGCGTTCCAGGCACGAGCAGCAGCAATTGAGGCAGCAAACAAAACCGTAGGACGGCAGCAGGCGTCAATCACAGCCGCGGTGGCAGCAGCAGCAGCAGCAGCTGGTGGCTCAGCAGTTGACACGGCAGAGCAGCAGCTGCTGCGCAAGGTGTTGCAGCAGATCCAGCAGCTCCATAAGAGCAGCAATGTGCCCCCTGAGGCAACAACTAGAGCGGCGCCTGCAGCAGCTAGCGCTGGCCAACACTTTACCGTGTCAGCTTCTGCAGCAGACAGGTCAGCAGCCACACCAGCAGCAGCAACAGCAGCAGCAAGCGCCAGAGACGCAGCCGCAACTCTGCTGGCTGTGCACGGCGCAGCACCCAGCAGCAGTTCAGCGACCAAGCCAGCTGCAGGAGCCTCCTTCTCTGCAGCAGGCCTGGCAGCTGTGCTAGCTGCAATGCGCGGCAGTGCAGGCTTGCAGGAAACGGGGACACCTGCACGGCAAGGTGCAGCTGGTGCAGCTGCTGCAGCTGCTGCTGGCCGTACTGCTGCAGCAGATTCTGGTGAAGGTGCGCAGGCTGCAAGCGCAGCAGGCGTCATGCAGGCTGCTGGTGAGCTTCAGCAGCTGCTGAACCACCACCACCAGCAGCAGCAGCAGCACCTGCATCAGCAGCCAGCTGCCAATGGCAGAGAGCAACCAGCCGGCTCCTCAGTGCACCTGCAGGATCCTTCTGCGGTGCTGCTGCAGCTGCTGCAGCAAGCAGCACATCAGCAGCAGCCGCTACTGCAAGCAGCTCCCCACCACCAGCAGCAACAGCAGCAGCAGCTGAAGAAGCTGCTGCAAGAAGCACAGGCAAAACAGCAGCAGCAGCAGCAGCAGCAGCAGCTGCAGCAGCAGCGCGCAGGTGCTGCAGCCAGGGAGCGCTCGCCTCCGCGCAAGTTGCAGCTGTTCCGGCACAATCCTAGCAAGCAGCCAGTGTTCAGTGCAAGCCGGCAGCTGTCAGGTGTCGCTGAAGCACCCTTGAGAAGTGCAGAAGCAGCAGAAGCGGCAGCAGCAGGTGGGGCAGCAGGCACAGCAGCAGCAGGAGGGCTCGTCAAGCAACCGTCAAAAGCAGCTATACTGCAGCTACACAAGCATTCGCCCAATGTTGCTGCACTGCACAAGCAGCCGTCCAATGTTGCTGCACTGCACAGGCAGCGGTCCAATGTTGCTGTGTTACAAAAGCAGGCATCAGATGTCAGTCAGCAGCTGCAGTTGCAGCAGTCAGTTGCAGCTGCAGCTCAGCAGCAGGAACAGCAGCAGCAATGGCAGAATGATCTGCAGCAGATCTTGAGCAACGCCAAGCTGCTGCCGGCAGGCGATACAACAGACAAGGTGGCAGCAGCAGCTGCTGCTGCTGATGCTGCCGTTGCAGGTAGCCAGCCGGGAGCTGCAGCATCGCCAAAACTTGCTCAGCCATGCTTAAAGCGCAAGCAGCCACAGCTGCAGCATGAGCAGCAGCAGCAGCAGCAGCAGCAGCAGCAGCAGCAGCAGCCGCCAGAGGCAGCAACGGACTTGATGGCACTGCTGGTGAAGAAGCTGAGGATGTCACAAGGTGCTGCGGCCATGAAGCAATCATCACAACAGCAGCAGCAGCAGCCAAAGCCTCCACAACAGGACACGTTGCTACAGCAGCAGCTCCAGCAGCAGCAACAGCAACTTCAACAGCTGCAGCAGCAGCAGCAGCAGCCATTAGAGCTTGAGCAGCTGCAGCAGCAAGGCACAGCAGGTGCGCGGCAGATACTGCTAGCGTTGCTGCAGCTGCAGCAAGCAGCCGATGGCAAGGCAAGCACCACTTCCGCGCTGCCCAATCACAAACAGCCGCAGAAGCAGCCACAGCAGCAGCAAGAGCAACTGCAACAGCACACGCCTTCTGATGTTAGCTTCTCGCATCGGCAGCAGGAGCAGCGGCAGCAGCTGCGCACACATAGCACTGCCGCACAGCAGCAGCAGCAGGAGCAGCAGCAGGAGCAGCAGCAGGAGCAGCAGCGGGAGCAGCAGCTGCTGCGGCAAGCAGCTCAGCAGCAGCTGGGCCAGCTCAGCGAGCAAGGGCTGCCCAGCCAATTCCAGCAGCTGACAGCTGCCGCTGCTGCTGCTGCCACCGCCGCTGGCGCAACTGGAGTCAACCCGGCAGAGTTTGTGTCTGCCTTCCTAGCAAGCAGCGCTGCGGGGGCTGCTGCTACTGGGCAGGCGATCTCTTTCAATGACCTGGCAGTGAGGATGCTGGAGTGGGCTGAGGAGCATTGTGGTGCAGCAGCTGCAGCAGCAGCAGCCGCCAGAGCGGCCAGCAGCAGCGGCGGCGGCAGCAGCAGCGGAGGAGGCCGCCAGGAGAGTCTGAGCATTAGTGGTGGCAGCCGTGGCACCGCAGCATGGGAGGTGGGGTTGGCAGGGCCCCGGAGTCAGTCCGATGTTACAGCAGCAGTGGCGGCCAGGGCAGCAGCAGTTGCTGGGGGCCTGGCGGGGGTCAAGCGCAGCTTTTCTGATGTGCAGTCTGCAGCGAGGCATGACAGCTTGAACTGGCCAGCAGCAACAGCTGCAGTGCCTGCAGGGCAGCAGCAGCAGCTGGCACGGCACAACAGCGGCAAAGCCAGCATGCTTTTGCAGCAGCAGCAGCAGCAGCAGGGGCCTGCAGACCCTGGTAGTGACAGCAAGCGCCACAAGGGCTTGGCAGGATCAGGCATACTCAGCAGAGAAGGATCCAGCGCCGCGGCCGCCGCTGCAGCTGCTGCTCCTGCTTCTCGTGCTGCTCCTGCTCCTGGTGCTGCTGCTGGTGCTGACACTGATGCAGCGCTAGCAGCACTGACAGGTCAGCAGAGCCATAACAG
Organism: Scenedesmus sp. ARA3; assembly: GCA_004335835.1. Taxonomy (NCBI): domain Eukaryota; kingdom Viridiplantae; phylum Chlorophyta; class Chlorophyceae; order Sphaeropleales; family Scenedesmaceae; genus Scenedesmus; species Scenedesmus sp. ARA3. Next base: position 30,967 of record RWJK01001590.1, on the reverse strand, counting down.
CAACCAGTTGAGGGAGCTGCTGCGTGCTGCAGCAGCAGGCAGCAAGGACCTGACAGCTGCAGCAGCGCTAGCTGGCACAGCAGCGCAACAGCAGACCCCTGCTGCCCTTCCTGCTGCTGCTGGTCCTGTCGCAGCAGCAGCAGCTGCAGCGGTACCCCAGGCAGAGCTCCCAACCGCATCTGCTGGTCCGCTCTTAGCTGGCAGCGGTGGCAGCAGCAGCAGCAGTATGGTGACGGATGCGCTGCTGCGCTTGCAGCAGCTGGAGCAGGAGTCGATGCAGCTAGGGGCAGAGCTGCAGCAGCAGCATCAACAGCTAGAGCTTGCACTGGCGGTGGTGCAGCAGCACAGCAGGCAGCACCTGCTGCGGCAGCAGCAGCTGGTGCCAGCGCTGTCTAACATCGCCAGGGCCGGCAGCTTGGGTGCTGTCGGCGGCAGCAGCAGCAGCGGTGGGGATCAAGGGGAGCTGCACAGAGCCTGGCAGCAGCAGCTGCAGCAGCTGCTGCAGCTGCTGACGTGGCACCTGCAGCTAGGGAAGCTACTGCCAGAGGCCTCACCCCAGCAGGCAGCAGCAGTGGCAGCAGCTGCAGCAGCTGCTGATGCAGCGGTTGCTGCTGCAGGTGCAGTGCTGCCAGCTCCAGTGCCTTCAGGAACAACCTTTGCAGAGCTGCCACCAGCTGCTGCTGCTTCCGCTGCAGCAGCGGTGGCGGCGGGTGGCTGCGCACCTGCTGCTGCTGCTGCTGGTGCTGCGGCTGCCATTGCGCAGCTGTCACCATCCGTACCAGCAGCTGCGGCTGCCACATCTGCTGAGGCTGTGCCTGGTGCTGCTCCACCACCACCAGCAGCAGCAGCAGCAGCAGCAGCAACAGCACCTACTGTAGCCCCAGCAGTGTCAGATGCTGAAGGCTTTAAGGTCCCCAGGCCTAAGACAGTCCTTTCTGGGGGTGTAGCTGCTGCTGCTGCTGCTGCTGCTGCTGCTGCTGCTGCTGCCAAGGCGGCAGCAGAGCAGCAGGCAGCTCACACTGCATCACCTGCACACACAGGCGGTTCTGCTGCAAACAAACAGCCGAATGACCGACCAGCAGCAGCAGCAGCAAGCCTTGCGCGTGCTGATGCGGCTGCAGCAGGAGTGCAGAGGCCAGCTAGCAGCAAGAGCGGCATGCCAGCTGCTGCTGCTAGTGGTGCTGTGGTGCCGCCCGCTGTTGCTGCAGCACGAGAGGCGCTGCAACTGACGAGGTGAGGCTCCCTGCGGTGCCCCTTGCTGTGATTGAAACAGGACAGACAATGCCTGCTTTGGAGCACCATCGCAAGCAGCGACACCTCCACAAGTACTGACGCATGACTGCTGACTAAGCGTTCAGCATTGCATGTCCCTCATACCCAACTCCTCAACCACACTGCACTTTCATGTCTCTTCTCTTTGCAGGGACGCGCTGCACTTTTTGGGCGAATGGCCCTCAGGCCTGCAAGTGCTGGTGCCCCACCCATATGACACATCCTAAACCACACTGCATGCTGTTGCCCTGCAGGGATGCCCTACACTTCCTCGGCGAATGGCCCTCAGGCCTGCAGGTGCTAGTACTGGTGCCCCACACACCTGATACATCCTAAACCAAACTGCACATTGTTTCCTGCAGGGACGCGCATCCATCTGCCCCAAACCTCTCAAAGCATACGTCACTGCACTTTGTTGTCCTGCACTTTTTTGTCCTGCAGGGATGCGCTGCACTTCCTGGGTGAGTGGCCCTCAGGCCTGCAGGTGCTAGTGCTGGAGCAGCTGATGCGCCAGGCAGCAGCACGGGCCCTAGGCAGCTGCACTGCTGGCGCTGTGCCAGGTGTGATTGCAAGGCTGCTGCAAGGTGGGCTGCTGGCAGCCACACGAGGCAGCACCACTGGGGCTCTGCAGCTGTCGGCGGCTGGCAAGCAGCTGGCTGCACTGGATGAGGCGCTGTGGAGCAGCGCTGCGGCAGTGGTGGATGCGCTGGCACAGCAGCAGCAGCAGCAGCAGGCTGGGGCCGGCAGCGCATCAGCTGGCGGCACAAGCCGGGCGCAGCTTCGGCTGCTGCTGGCAGGGCCTGGGAACAGCCAGGCTGGCGCTGATAATGGCGCTGATGCTACAGCAGCAGCAGCAGCAGCAGCAGGAGCAGCAGCGGCGGCTGTGCCCAGTCTGTTTGAGGCCACGCTGGGCTTGTGTGAGGTGCTGGGTGTGGTGCAGGAGGTGGCCGCTGCAGCTGAGGGAGGGGCAGTGCTGCAGCTGGTGGTGCCGCTGCCGCTCCAGCAGCAGCTGCAGCAGCAGCTACAGGCCAAGCAGCAGCAGATGAAGCAGCAGCAGCAGCAGCAGCAATCACAGGCGAAAAAGCAGCAGTCAGCGCAGCCACAGGCAGCTGCTGCTGCCAGCAATGCAGCACCTGCGGCAGCTGCCAGCTCCTGCGCCGCAGCAGATGCCTTACCTGCAGCGCCTGCCGCAGCTGCTGGCAGCGCTTCTGGCAGTGCTGCTGCTGCAGCTGCTTGCAGTGGTGTTGCTGCCGCAGCAACCGGCAGTGCCGGTGCTGAGGCAGCTGCTGGTGATGCAGCTGCAGCGACGGGTGACAGCGTTGGTGGTGCTGCTAGCCCAGCAGCTGCTGGCAGTGGCAATGCGGCTGCTCATGAATCTGCGGGCATGGAAGCAACTGCCCCTGTTGCATCTTGCTTTGCAGCTGCAGGGAGCGGCAGCGGTGGTAATGCGGCAGCTGTTGAAGCTGCTGACATTGGTGCTGCTGGAAAGGAGACTACAGGCGCAGGGCATGGTGGCAGCAGCTGAAGTCACATAGCTGTTTACTCTGGCAGTGGTGACAGTGGGGTTTGTGCTGGTTTGCGTGTGCATTTGAGACGCATTGTTATCGTTCATTGTGCATCTGATCAAACTGCACATTTGGTCGTTTGAAGGGCACCTGCAACTGTCAAGGTTACTAACACCATCAAGACACAAGTGTATCTGGTGGGGTGGGGACAACTGCAGCCAGGTAGCTGTGCTGTGCATTATGATCTGCACTGTTACAAACCTCTGTGACACATGTTATAGCAGTTTCAATGCAATGCTTTCTGAGACTGCTCCATGAGCGAACTGGCAGGCGCTGCTTGTGAGCAGCAGCCACATCTGCCAGGTCACCTGAGCCACACTAAGATCATCTGAGTATGTTGATCTGATGCACGCTGCCAGCAAGCATGAGCAGGCATGTGGGCAAGCATCTGTTTTGTCTTGTTTGCACCGAATATACTGCATCACGCTGCCGCTGCCATGTGCGATATCAGGTAAAGCTCAGAGCATGTGAAGCAGGTTGTATTTGTGGTTGGTTGCATGTACATGTTGTGATCGCAGTATGTTGAGCACGCTGTTGTTTTGTTCAACAGCATTCCGGTGAGGGCGCACAGGCTGCTTATGGCGCCTGTGGTCAATCATTAGCTTTCATTGTGCTTCCTTGCCCTTGTTGAATAGGACTGTGGGACATCATGGCTGCAAGATGGTGCTCGTATACAATGCTATGCTTGGCTCTGCTGGCGCTGTTGACGGGAGTAAGAACAGTGACATTTTGTGACTGGTGACGGCGGCGTCTCTGCGAGACAGTTGGGTGTTGGAGTTATTCCGCACTAGCCATAGCGCTGGGGTGTTTCTGGCACCGTCAGCACGCTTGTAGATATATATTTATATACGGGCGCTTGCATGTGAGCAGGCAGGACTCGGTTGCCTCCACTCTGCCCTGCCCACATGCCCGAAAGATGTGTGGCGCGCACTCCGCGTAATGATGCAAGTTGCGTGTGACACACAAATCATATGCTGCTGTGGGATGGGGTGCATTTGCAGCAGCCGCACGCCAAGCCAGAGTCTATCTCGTTCAAGAGCATGGAAGCCACCATGTAGCCAGTCATGGTGCTGATGATGGTGCACTGTCACCTGACTGATGCTGATGCTGTGTTGATTATGCTGCAGTTGCGGTTGGACAGTGCATCGTACAAGTCTTGCTATCACATTGTGTGCAACGCTGCTGCTGCAGCAGCAGCTGGCATGTGGCTGTCAGCTGTGCCCAGCACATTACAAGACTCTGATCAAGGCCGCGGGAAAAGAGGGTTTCAATGTTGGTGTCATTACACATAGAGTTGGAGTTGGACATTTGGTTATCCGCAGCTGCCACCTGCTGACGTGTCTGGCATTGTTATGTTTTTTCTGCGAAGGTGTGACATCCGGCATGATGTCAGCTGCATGTCAGAGATCTCCTTGCAGTGGGAAAGCCTCGTGTGCCCTGGTGGTTCAACCATAGGAAGCACGGTACTTTCTGTTGGTTACATTTTCAACTGTGACAGGATTGCAGCTCTATGCTGGCAGTCGCCGACTTCTTCCAAGCATTTTATGTTATCTATGTACTGGACCTTCTTGGTTGTATTGCTTTGTGTGGCTTCGAGCATCGTTGTAACAAGCAAATGTTATGTTGCAGGGTTCAACAGTGTTGACTGCGACCCAAATGACGGGCTGCAAGCACGGACGGCTGCATGTGGTTCTGCAGCAGCGGCTGAAGCAACTTATTGGATGCGAAATCGAAGCGTGCTCACCTGTCGACCAATCACCACGTAGTAAACGGCCACTGGTATCGGGCCAGCATGGGCAAGATTACCTGGTTCCCTGGCCACATGGCCAAGGCTTTCAACGCATTAAATAGAGTCATCAAAGGCGTAGACATGGTCCTCGAGGTTCGCGATGCTCGGGTGAGCGCGAACTTGAACTGGGGTTTTCTTACAGACAGGAGCAGCAGCAGCAGCAGCAGCCAAGCAGGAGGCCAAGGTCGCTTTGCATCAACACCCCTTCGGCCGTGCAGATACCGTTGTCGTCTAGCAATCCAAAGCTTGAAGGGCTTTTGAAGGGCAAGCGGCACATTGTGGTGCTGAACAAAGTGGACCTGATCTCAAACAGCAGCAGGCAGGTGCGTGCCACGCCAGCTGTGAGCTTGGAATGGTTGCTGAAGTGCAGCATGCTGCTAGTTGGGTGATCAAGCATACATTACCAGTGCTGGTTGTTGGTGAGCAAGTGGGTTTCGCACAGGCAGCTCTACACAACAAACCCTGCTGGTGTGCTGTGCAGCACCCTTGGCAGCTTCAGTTGCTTTGGCTGTTGCTGCAGCGATAATGATGTAGCGTGAAGCACAGAGCCAACAAAACGGCCACAGAGAATCCTCTCACTATGGTCTGCATTGGCATGGTGATATTCCTGCAGGCAGCGCTCAAGCGCCTGCAGCAGCAAGGGCTGCAAGCTCTGCCGGCCAGCAGCAGCGACCCCCGCAGTGTGAAGCAGGTGCGGCAGCAGCCCACCTCTCTGTCCTTGTAGCACAGCACACCAGCAGATTTTACATAACAGCAGCAGATTGTACATGACATTGGTGTATTCTTACCTGCCTGCAGCTTCAATTTCTACGTGTGGCAGTTAGCAGCTAGCAATGTGGGCATGCAAGCAGCCTGATGCTGGTGCGGCGGGTTTGCAACGCAGCCACCCAGCCTGGGCCTTACAGCACACCCACCTACGCAGCCACGCACAACAGCAGATGGTGCAGCAGCCGCCAGCAACAGCCTTGTCAACGCGCCAATAGCCAAGGAGCATCCACAGCATAGCGCTTACACGCAAATTGAACTGCTGTGCCAACAGCCTGTCGCGCCACATCAATCCCTCTGGTGTGGGCCTACTGTCGCATTGTGCTGCAGCTGCTGCGCACCGCGGTGGGCTGGATCCAGCGCGAAAGGGCGCAGAGCGAGCTGAGTGTGATGCTGCTGGTGGGGCTGCCCAACTCGGGCAAGTCCTCACTGATCAATGGGCTGAAGATGGCAGCAAGGGCAACAGGTGTGTGTTGGGGTGTGTGCATGTGTGTTTGAGTGCAGCTAGGTTGGAGGGCGAAGGGTGATTGTGCGCCATGCTTGGCCAGCGAAGGTTGTGGTTGGTGCATTGAGTCAGCCTCATCAAGCACTGCTGTTTGCTGTTGGTGTGGGAGGGGCAGCTGGCTGCTGCGAGTGAGGCACGTGTGTTGGTTCAGCATGAGCAGCAGCGCAGAGATATGCTGGCTAGGGGCAGACTTCTTGCCTGGCAGAGCAACTGCTGTAAAGGGCTGCGGGCACAGGTGCTAGGTTAGAAGGCAGAAAAGCAGGGTGTCTTACGCCGAAGCGTCGCTGTGCTGCATGCTTTCTGCGAGCAGGTGTGCTGGATGCGCAGCAGGCGTACCAAAAGCGCGCTGCTGTTGGGCCTACACCTGGGCTCACACGGCAGGTGTGAGCTGTTTGTTTGCTTTACTGATCATACGGGCTGCGCTTGGTGTCTTTGGCTTGACTAGGTATAGCTTGCAGATCACGCTGCCCAAAGTGCATGCACACTTTGTTACGCATGCAGGTGTGGGTGAGGAATGGATGCACTCCTCACAGCCGTCACACTGCCCTCTGCTGCTGCTGCTGCTGCTGCTACTGGCAGGTCAGCGGCTTCCAAGTCGCAGCGCAGCCCCCAATTTACGTGCTGGACACGCCAGGGGTTATGATGCCTGCAATACCCTCCGATGAAGTTGGCTTCAGGCTGGCGCTGGCAGGTGCGTTTTGAAATGTACCCTTTGTAGTGATGCAGCAGTGATGCCAGCAAGATCAGCAACGTGTGGCCTATGTGGTTATGCAGCAGTGCTGCCAGCAATACCTTCAGTTGTTGAACCTGCAGGGCCTTGTGCTTGTGATGGCAACGGCGGGCTTTTATTGCGCAGCGCAAGTGTGACGCTTGAAGTGTGACACTTGAAGTGTGACACTTGAAGTGTCTGTCGTGATGCTGCACGCATCGTGATGTGCATGCTGGGTCGCTTGGCATGCATCAGCAGCATGCCGGGCCAGCAGCAATCACAGAGGCCAATGCTGCTGTGATACGCACTGCGGCAGGACCCATCCCTCCTCTACATATTGTAACAGTGCTTTGTCACTGCAGCTGCAAATCCTGCTCAGTTGTTCTGCTGTCATCATGATTATGTCCCCGCTGCGTCACACACTTGCTCCACAGGCGCCATCAAAGACTCTGTGGTTGGTGAGGAAGCAATCGTGCGCTTCCTGCTTAGCCAGATCAGCAGCAACCCCCGGCTCGCTGCTGCGCTGCAAGCAGCACAGCAGCCAGGCTACAAACCACCAGGCAGCAACAGCAGCAGCAGTAGGTCAGGCTACAATGTCGCAGCCAGGAAGCGCCAGGAAGCAAAAGCGAAAGAGCTGCGCAGTGCACTAGCTGCTGCTGCTTCTGTCGGCAGTGCCAGCTTGAGCTACGGCTATTCGGCAGGAGGGCTAGCGCACGCATCAGCAGCACTTGGCTTGCAGGAAAGTTTGCAGGACAGCTTGCAGGAAAGTGCACAGTGGCACCCGGGGGATGACGATGCATATGATGCCAGTGATGCTCAGCTGGATGAGCTTCTGCAACAGCTGGGGGTTGCTGGGCAGCTGAACCCGTCTGCACAGACAGGCGCGTGCATCCGGCTGCTGCAGGCTTTCAGGGCAGGAGAGCTGGGGCAGTACATTCTTGATGATGTGGAGTGAGCTACAGGCAGTACACTTTGTTGTTATTTTCACGCGCTGTACTGCCGGCTGCACCAAGCAGCACACAAGCAGTGCCACAATGCAGCAGCAGCTGCTGGCTTGGCACTTTTCTGCGCATGCTGTAGCACGCTGCAGGGGCCGCTCTTTTCAGTGCGGCCAGCAGCAGCAGCACCAGCACCAGCACCATCAGCAGCAACGGGTTCGCCGCAGTCATCACACTGAGCGCCAGCAGTGGTGCCATGACATATGCTGCAGTGGCAAGCAGACGAAGCAGAAGGAGCCGCGTTTCCAGACAGCGTGTGCCCACCAGCTCGACATGCATCAGTAATCTCTAATACGCCAATTTGAGCTGCGTGTTGCGTATTGTGTAATATGTTACCATCATGAACTGGTCATTCTGTCCTGGATGCTGACTACTGTGGTGCGGCATTGTCCAGGGCACCCTGACACACCTAGGGCAGAAACTTGCCGACAGTGATGGTTTGCTGCCAATGCATAATGCATCCAGCTGGCTGCTGTTGGAAACTGCTCTGCGCTTGGAAACTGAAGGATGTGTGGTTGATCACAAAAGCACTTGGCAGTGGCAGCTGCCCCTACTGTGGCACCGGCCAGCAGCAGCAGCAGCAGCAGCAGCAGCAGCAGCAGCAGCAGCGGCAGCGCTTTAGACTGCTGCAGAGTGTTTGTTCTTGCTGCTTTATTCAATCTGCTGGCTAAACGTCTGACTGCTTGGCTGCTTTTTTTCTTACTGTCTGCGAGCAGGGAAGCAATCATCTGCCAGTGGCCTCATATTCATGTGCGAGCAGTGCTGCGCACATGCCCCATGTGCGGAGGACAAACAGCTGCAGCTGTCATGCAGCGCACTTGCGCCAGGCGCTCCATGGTATCAAGGTGTCAAGTTATCAAGGCACGCCTCTGCCTCGCAGCCGATGCAGTGAGCAATCTACTCTGTGGCTGGACCCATGGCAGTGGTTTGCAAAATCCATGCACAGACCTCCTTTAAACAGGCGTGCCAGGTCATGCTTGCTGCGCTGCTGCCACGGTGGGTGCTGCTTTAGGTAACGTGTCCTACACACTGTGCAGTTGAGTGGGGCTGTCCAGTGTGTATGCGATGGCTCCAAGCTAGCGTGTGCTGCAATGGCGTGGAGCAGCCACCCAACACCCAAGTTTGTGGAATGGCGTCTATTGCAACTTATGTGAAAAGTAGTTCAAGCATCTATGTGACCATGTGCCAGCCATTTTGCACTGCCTGTAGTCAACGGCTGTATTTCTGAGCACAGCCTGACCAGGCTGCAGTCACTGCACTGAGTGCAGACATAGCGTGCAGCACACTTCAGCTGCAGCCAGCACCTACCGATTGGCATGCTGCGCGCTGGAAGCGTTACATTGCGGCTGCTGATACAGTTGTTCAAGCCCGTTGCTGGGCAGTCTGCAGAGTACCTCGTACATGTGAACATGTGACGTGCTTGTCCTTCCTGACCTTCCGAGCTTCCGAATGTCAGGAACGCAAGCTCGGCCATAGTATGCTATCGCTTGAGAGTGGCTTCTGAACAGTTATATATGCCTTGCATGCCTGGCTGCAGCCTACAGTGAACGCTTAGTCACGCACGCTGCAGTGCGCGCCCACGCCCACGAGTTGAAGCACAGTTCATCTCACAGCGCAGCTAGCCCGAGGAAAACACAATACTGTAACGTCATACAACCCAGATACACGTTTGGGTCGCTGCTGCAGGCAGCAGGGCCGAGCGTGTGACTGCCGAGGCCGTACCCAGTTCCACGGGAGCTGCTGCTGTGTGGCAAGCATGGAAGCCACCGACGCCTCCCTGCGTGTGCTCATCATCCTGGACATCACCGGCTCAATGTCGAACGAAATTGAAGCGGTCAAGCAGGCCGTGGCAGAGATGGTCCGCCTCTGCTCTGAGCAGCTGGCCAGTGCAGCAGGAGCGCTGGCCTTTGCTTTCATCACCTTCACTGAGGGCGACAGAAGCGGCTGCCATGTAAGCCACATGCTTGTATTTTCTCAGTTTCCACAACTTAATGCTCGTGTCGTTGTGCTGCATTGTGCTGTAGCATACTAGTACGCCAGGTCAGCAGCTGGCATGCCATGCACATGCATGCCGTTTCCATGCGCGATACAACTCAAGCTGCTCGGCAAACATACAGCATGTAGCTGGCCACTTGTTATGCTTCCACTGGAGCAAAGTACCACTAGCCAAATTCATAACACACGCCTGGCCTGGCGTTGCGCTGCAGGTGTCCCTGAAGGAGACAAGCTGCTTGCAGGAAGCGCAGGAGTACATCGACAGCATCAAGCTGTCAACGCCGCCTGATGAGCCCTCCGTGCGTGCATGCGGCGACGATGGGCCTGAGAACCAAAAGGTGAGACTGACTCTGCTTTGTGTTGAATTCAAGGAGGGGTGTGTGTGCAGTGACTGTACAATCCTGCGTGCTGCAGTGGGCGGATGGCCTGACGGCATGCACTGCACATGTGGCAGCAATTGCTGCTGCTGCTGCACAGGCACCCGGGTATGACCAGGTATGACCTTGTTGCAGTCGCGCACACCATTGTGCATGAGCTTGTCACACCCGCCTGACTACACGTCCTCTCGCAAGCTCACTCATACCTGTTCCGCCACAAAGCTGACGTCCTCCTGCTGCCTCCACATATGCCCTATACTGCAGGCTGCGCTGGCGCGCACCACCGACCTGGACCCCTCCCTGCCTACTGTCGCCTTCCTCATCACAGACGCCCGGCCACACCTTGCCAGCGACCCTGACAGCATGACAGCACGCCACGAGCTGACTTACCTCACCTCACAGCGCGGCCTGTCAGCAGCAGATGCCGGCGACGCAATCAAGTGCTTCCGTGCGACAGCGCTGCAGCACTTTGCAGGGAACCTGGTGCTCAACTGCGTGGTGTATGCCGGCGACAGTGAGCCAGACACGTTGCTGATGCGGCTGTACGGCTGCTTTGCGCAGCAAACAGGTGGCATGCTGATGCAGCCTGAGAGCCGCAACCCTACTGTGCTGGCTAATGGGCTCACCACTGTGGTGAAGATGCTGCTTTCGCGCATGGAGGGAGCGGCGCTGCCACAACCACAGCAGGACAATGGTCCTGCTGGCAGTGCTGCTGCACAGCTGGAGGGCTTCAGGCTGGTTGATGTGTCAGGCCTGCGTGCTGATGTCAGCAGCGAGGCTGACGACCTGGGCAGCGTGGCGTATGGCGACAGCAAGGCGCTGTTTGCGATTGCCATGGAGCGCATGGTGGCAGGTAAGGTGCTGTCAGGGTCAGCCCTGCTGATCTGTGCCATGCATTGCTGCTGTTTGTAGTCGCCATGGAGCGCATGGTGGCAGGTGCGCAGGGTGCAGGGCTTCTTGGATCAGCCATAATCATGCTTGCTAACATGCGCCTGTTGTGTTTGTGTGCAACTCAGTGCTGCATAGGCTGCAGGAGCCAGCTGCCGGCTTGCCCTTTGCTGTGCTTCATGGCAAGCTCTTCCACAGTGGCGGCCATGCCTGCAGCGCGGGTGTGTGTTGTGCTGCAGCATGTTACTGCCAATTGCTTAGCTGTGTTATGTTGCTACTATGCTGTCCTCCAACTTCTGCTGCTGCTGTCTGCAGTGTGTGGCTCCAAGTGGCAGAAGCGTGCGCTGGGCATGACTGCGCCTGCAGAGCAGCTGCAGTTTGTGTGGCACGCAGCGCGCTACATCGCACTGTGCAGCAAGGTAAACACATCCACAGAGGCAGTGGAAGCAGCTGCTGAGTTGAGCAAGCTGCAGGAGTTGAGGGACAGCATCTTGGAGCAGCTGCCTGCAGAGCAGCGCGGGCACTTCAGCGTTACGCTGGAAGATGTGAAGGCAGCAGCAGCAACAGCAGCGGCAGCAGCAGCAGGCAGCACAGCCATGCCATCTGTCAGTGCCATCTCTTGGGAGTCTGTGGGTGATGTGCTGGCGGTGAGTACGCTTGAGGGTATCTCGGGACAGCAGTGCCACATCGCCTGCTTGTTAGCACCATCATGTCATGTGTGCTTGAGGTGCTCTAGCACCACAGTATGGCACAGCCTACCTGGGTCAAGCACCACAGTATGGCACAGCCTACCTGGGTCAAGCA